>MU705097.1:5458-42301 GCA_026770625.1 Nicotiana glauca
TTGATGATTCACGTATGTTCTCTTAATCAACATCGACAAGACTAGATGTCGCAATCAGTAAACGCAAGTTACATCTCGCCTAAAATTAGCAGATTTAATAGCTTATGATACGGCTCAAAGCTTATGATACGGCTCAAACCTGAAATAGGTAGTCTCGCTCATTTTTTTTTGGATTTTTAAACTACCTGACGAAACTTGCCTTCCCTTTTGAACAACTGACCAAATTGTAGCCACTTGTAAGTTGACTTTTTTTTTTAAATAACGAGATGAGCCTCGCCGGTCAAATAATTGCGGGGCCCTCAATAATTGTTTAAACAACAATACCTAGATTTCGGGATGAGCTGTTTAAGTGAATTGCACGGCCTTCCCCAAAAGTAATAACGCGTTAGACTCTTTAGGCGCGTATTTTAATACCATTACCTTCTTAAACTCGGGTGCACATTTATGTGACCCAAATCCAAATCTCAACGAAGTCGAAATGTGTTAAAAGCCACAGGCGTACTAGTACGGTGTGGTCCGAAATACATTTTCACGATGTTGAAATTCTCTTTTAAAATAATAAATAATAAAATCGGGTAATTAGACTTTAAATGATAAATGAGACGAGCCTCGCCAAATAATACACGAATTGCGGGGCCCTCAATAGATGGTTATTTTAAATGCTTAGATTTCGGGACATGCCGTTTAGCTAAATTTACGGCCTTCTAAAAAATAATAATGCGTTAGTAGCTTTAGGCGCGCATTTAATAATGTTATTTCTCTAAACTCGGGTGCACATTTATGTGACTCAAATCCAAGTCCCAATGGAGTTGAAATATGTTAATAACCACGGGTACATTGATGTGACGTGGTTTTAGATGTGTTTTCACAACGTTGCAATTCTTTGTTAAAAAATAATAATAATGATATTAAAAGCGATTAAAAGTTAAAATTCGCGCATAGGTTAAAGCGTGCTATAAAATCAGATAATTAAGCCGAATGCAACAGTTGAGCGACCGTGTTAGAACCACGGAACTCGGGAATGCCTAACATAACACCTTCTCCCGGGTTAACAGAATTCCTTATCCGGATTTCTGGTTCGCGAACTGTAATACAGAGTCAATCTTTTCCTCGACTCGGGATTCAACCGGTGACTTGGGACACCATTAATCTCCCAAGTGGCGACTATGAATTAAATAAATAAATCCCATTTCGATTGTCCTTTAATTGGAAAAACTCCCTTTACCACGCCCTTCGCGGGGTGCGGTAGCGCCAAAAGGAGGTGTGACAGTAATTTGAAAAAAAAAACTTTAGGGGCTGATTAAGTTATGATTTATAATTGATTTGGGATTATTGTGGATGAAACTATTTCAATAAAGTAGTTTGAGTAAATAATAATAATAGAAAATCGTAGTTTACTTTAGGTTGGCCTTTAAATAAAAATGAGATGAGCCTCGCCAAATAAAACACACAAATTGCGGGGTCCTCATAAGTGTATATATATTAAAAATACTTAGACTTCGGGATGTACCGTTTAGTGAATTGCACGGCCTTCCCAAAAATAATAACGCGTTAGACTCTTTAGGCACGTGCAAATAATCTTACCTCTCTAAACTCGGGTGCACATTTATGTGACCCAAATCCATATCCCAACAAAGTCGAAATGTGTTAAAGACCACAGGCGTACTGGTACGGTGTGGTCCAAGATACATTTTCACGACGTTGCAATTCTCTTTTAAAAATAATAAATATAAAAGCGGTTTATTAGCCCTTAAATAATAAATGAGACGAGCCTCGCCAAATAACACGCAAATTGCGTGGCCCTCGGTAGGTGGTTATTTTAAATGCTTAGATTTCGGGACCTGCCGTTTAGCTAATTTTACGGCCTTCTCAAAATAATGATACGCTAGTCACTTTAGGCGCGCCTTTAATAATTTATTTTCTTAAACTCAGGTGCACATTTATGTGACCAAAATNGGGCCCTCGGTAGGTGGTTATTTTAAATGCTTAGATTTCGGGACCTGCCGTTTAGCTAATTTTACGGCCTTCTCAAAATAAAGATACGCTAGTCACTTTAGGCGCGCCTTTAATAATTTATTTTCTTAAACTCAGGTGCATATTTATGTGACTAAAATCCAAATCTCAACGAAGTCGAAATGTGTTAAAGGCCACAGGCGTACTGGTACGGTGTGGTCCGAAATACATTTTCACGACGTTGCAATTCTTTGTTAAAATAATAATAATAATAAAAAAAGCGGTTAAAAATTAAAATTTGCACATAAGTTAAAGCATATTATAAAAATGAGATAAATAAACCAAATATGACAGTTGAGCGACCGTGCTAGAACCACGGAACTCGGGAATGCCTAACACCTTCTCCCGGGTTAACAGAATTCCTTATCCGGATTTCTGGTTCGCGGACCGTTAAATAGAGTCAAACCTTTCCTCGATTCGGGATTCAACCGGTGACTTGGGACACCATAAATCTCACAAGTGGTGACTCTAATTCTTAATAATAAATTCCGTTTCGATTGTCCTTTAATTGGAAAAACTCCTTCCACCACGCCCTTCGCGGGGCGCGGTAGCGCCAAAAGGAGGTGTGAAAATGATTTCCCCTATTGATGGAATCCCTTCTGGTTACGTTGCATATAGATTCACCAAAATATCTCTATCAATCATGAGCACTCTTATTACCGTAAACCTCTCCCGAGTAATTGCGATAATTTACTAGAAGCACTCTTCCGAGTTACACTAACTGGCTTTGTTTATTAAAGCTCACTTTAGATCACACCCAAGGCTTCGTTATCCCTAAACTTGCAATTATAGATCCCTCTTATACTTTGGGAGTGGTATTTTTCAATAATTACCTAAATATGCACTCTCTCCCCAGTTATGCACACTAAATAGGCACAACTAATTGAGGATCCTGTCAATTAACTACAATAAATACGTAATTGAACAAATAGAGATTAACCGGCAAACAATATGAACGTAATCAAGAAGTTCATCCTTCAATAGGTTCCATCAAAAGCTTAGACTAAAGTATTTAGCTACTCATAACAACTTGAAGATAATCTATGAAAATATTTATCATGTAAAATTGCAAGAAAAAGAAGAAATAAAGAACTATGATATTTGGGTGATCTCTCACACTTGTGTTTCTTTCCCAAAGTACTCTCTAAAAACAAATCTGACATAATGCGGCCAAAATCCTACTTTTTATAAGAATTTTACACCAATTTTTCCTGACTTGACAATCCTACCTTTGGCTAGTTTGCGTTCTGCCGTGGTCCCACCGCGGTTACGCCAGGACTGCGGCCAAGAGGGGTCTCTAAATCTTCATCTCTACTCTGCCGCGGTCCTACCGCGGTTACGGTCTGACCGCGGCAGGCCAACTTCTGCCTTCCTTTGACTTTTCACTTGGTACATTTCTTGGGCATTGTTTGATTGTCCTCCTTTTCTCCGTAATTGATCCCAAACATGCTCCATCGACTTATTTCTTTGGACATAGCCTGCAAAGCATGAAAAACACTAATTAGAGCAATTGGTTATCACTTTTTACAACAAAGCTATATAAAAATATGGTTCTTTAGGGTCTAATTATAGTCTAATTCACCTATTATCAGGAAGTAATAGGTGCTCAAGGAGGTTTGTTAATTTTATTTGATGAGTGCCACATAGATACCATTTTTCCCAATGGAAACCTTGTCGGAATTTTAGAAGATCTAATGTCTTGTTCGAACTAATTATGTGATTGAGGTTTGGTTAAGATATATACTAGGATATGAATTGATCATATTTAAATTTTTACTATTGAAGATAGTGGTTGGGGAAGGGAAGGTTTTGGCGGAGCTATGGTGAAGAAGAAAGGAAAGAGAACAAAAATTACAAATTTGGTAAATTAATTTTAAAAGGGATAGGATCCAGATATTACAAATGTCAAACAACAAATGGTCTTAGTATATGATGTGGTATTCATGTCAGGCAATTGAGATACACGCTCTGAGGTATGAGTTTATTATAAGTATTTTTATCGAGTTGGGGGTACTAAAATGGAAAAATCAAAAGTTCATGTATTGTCTTTAAAATTTGGTGCAGGTTTAAATGGCACAGAAACCATTACACCTTTAGAAAATAATGATCATGTTAATGTTACTAATACGGAAAGAACTAATATTACCCACTAGTAGTACTTATTCTCAAAACATCAATATTACTCAGACTACTAGTTGCTTCAGTAACAATAATAATACCTCTGCACACTTGGCAGATTCAACTCCCCAACTATCCATGGAAGAACCTCTTGTAGGCTTACTTAACTTGAATACGCAATCACAACCAATTACAATGCAAACCGATTCTATATGTATTGAACGCCCTATCCCGAACTTAGAGGAAGCAAACAGTGAGGACTTGATGGAGTAGGTACTTGCTCTTTAAGGCCAAGGTTTTTGGAGAAGGGAGCTTGACTTTGAGCCTTTGCACTTAGAAGAAAGGAAAACTCCTCCAGCTAAAGCACCGATAGAAGAGCCACTAATCTTGGAACTGAAGCCACTGCCATCTCATCTTAGCTATGCTTTCTTGGGATATAATTCAACTTTACATGTGATTATCTCATCTAGTTTGTTAGATGTGCAGGTAGAACAACTTCTACAGGTATTCATGGAGTGTAATACTGCAATTGGTTGGACCATTATAGATAATAAGGGTATCAGCACGATATTTTGTATACATAAGATTCTATTGGAAGATAGGCACAAACCTTCCAGAGAACACCAAAGAAGGCTGAACCCCAACGCAAAAGAAGTAGTGAAGAAAGAAGTGATTAAGTGACTAGATGCGGGAATGATATTCCCTATCTCTGACAGTAACTATGTTAGCCCAGTTCAGTGTGTACCAAAAAAGGGAGGTATGACGGTAGTGAAAAATGAGAAAAATGAATTGATCTCTACATGAATAGTCAGAGGTTGGCGTATTTGAATGGATTATAGGAAGTTGAACTTGGCAACTCACAAGGACCATTTTCCACTGCCATTCGTTGATCAGATGCTAGATAGATTGGCAAGAAGGTCCCACTTTTGCTTTCTGGATGGATATTTGGGGTATAATCAGATTTTGATTGCCCTGGAGGATAGAGAAAAAAATATCGTTCACCTGCCCTTATGGTATCTATGCTTTTCGGAGATTGCCGTTTGGCGTATGCAACACACCCGCCATATTCCAAAGGTGCATGATGGTCATCTCACATATATGGTAGAGGAAATAATGGATGTTTTCATGGATGATTTCTCAGTGGTGGGGAATTCATTCGAGGATTGCCTTTTGAACTTGAGAAGAGTCTTGAAAAGGTGTATTGAGACTAATATGGTAATCGACTGGGAAAAGTGCCATTTCATGGTACATGAAGGTATAGTCTTGGGGCACCTAGTGTCAAGTAAAGGTATTGAGGTTGATCATGCAAAGGTTGATGTGATTGAAAATCTTCCACCACCCACATCCATTAAAGCAATAAGGAGCTTCATCGGGCGCGCCGATTTCTATAGGCGATTCATAAAAGACTTTTCTAAAATTGCTAACCCTTTGTGTGAATTGCTTAAAAAAGATCACACTTTTCTATTTTTTGATGAATGTATGGTAGCATTTGAGGAATTGAAGAAGAGACTGGTATCAACACCTATCATAGTTGCCCTCGATTGGGAGCAACCATTTAAGCTTATGTGTGATGCGAGTGACTATGTTGTGGGAGCAGTTCTTGACCAGAAAAAAGATAAAATCATGTATCCAATATATTACGCAAGTAGAATGCTAAGTGGAGCCTAGTTAAATTATATTGTGACCAAGAAGGAGATGCTGGCAATGGTGTTCACATTTGACAAATTCAGGTCATACCTGATAGGCTCAAAGGTAATTGTTTATACTGACCATGCTGCTTTCAGGTACTTAATCGAGAAGAAGAAGTCAAAAGTCAAAATCGCGCCTGATTTGGTAGGTGCTACTGCTGCAAGAATTTGTTTTGAAAATCCGTGACCGAATGGGAACAGAGAACCAAGTAGCTGATCATTTGTCCAAGCTGGAAGGAGATAAGAAGAAAGTTGAGGTAGAAGAGATTCTGGAAACTTTCCCAGATGAACAACTACTAGCCACAAGTCTTGAGGAAGCGTCATGGTATGGAGACATTGCAAACTACCTAGTGAGCGATATTGTTCCTTATGACCTCTGCTCTGTCCAAAAGAAAAAGTTCTTTCGTGATTGTTGCATATATTATTGATATGAGCCTTATCTTTTGAGGATTTATACTGATAACATGATCGGGAGATGTATCCCCGAGATAGACCAATCTTCTAATTTGCAGGCACATCACGCGTCACCATATGGTGGGCACTTCGGGGGAGTAAGGACAGCTGCGGAAGTCTTGGAGTCGGGCTTCTACTGGCCCACATTGTTCAAAGATTCACATTTATGGATAACGTGTTATGATGAATTCCAACAAACTGGGAATATTTACCGCTGACATGAGATGCCGATGAACCTAATTCAGGAGGTAGAAATGTTTCATGTATGGGAATTGACTTAATGGGGCCTTTCGTTACCTCATATGGCAACAAGTCCATACTCGTCACGGTGGACTACATGTCCAAATGGGTGGACACTGCAGTTCTCCCTACAAATGATGCAAAGGGGGTAACTGTGTTTTTAAGAAAGAACATATTCACTCGATTTGGCACTCCAAGGGCAATAATCAGTGACAAGGGCACTCAGTTTTGTAATCGATACTTCGCGAAGTTGTTGGAGAAGTATGATGTACGCCACAAGGTGGCCACCCTATATCATCCACAAACGAGTGGGCAAGTGGAAGTTTCGAATAGAGAGATAAAGAGTGTGTTGACTAAGACTGTGAATGTTACAAGAACAGAATGGGCGAGAAAGTTAGATGATGCACTTTGGACTTATCGAACCGCTTTCAAAACTCCAATCGCATGTCGCCATACAAGTTAGTGTTTGGGAAGGTGTTTCACTTACTGGTGGAGTTGGAGCATAGATCTTGGTGGGCATTGAGGCATTGGAATCTCGATATTGAAGTTGTGGAGACAAGTAGAGTTACGGAGTTGCACGAGCTTGATGAGTTCCTATATTACACTTTTGAGAGCACAAGATTATACAAGGAGCGAATGAAGATGATACATGATAAAAATATTATTGAGCGAAGTTTTAAACTCGGAGATAAGGTATTTCTATACAACTCAAGGTTGAGGTTATTTCCCGGCAAATTAAAGTCAAGATGGTCAGGGCCATTCCATGTAGTTGAAATTCATCCTACTAGTGTCGTAGAGATAGCTGCAGAAAATGACTCACGCACATTTAGAGTCAATAGAAACATATTAAAACATTATGTGGGCATGCATGAAACGAAGGTAGTGTTAGTGATTCACTTGATCGAGCCTCTGATGTTGAACTTACCTTAAATGCACTTACCTGCGTTGTGCCGCGACATTAAATCAAGTGCTTCATGGCGGGCAACCCATTGAACTGTTGTATTTATCATGCCACGACATTAACTAAGGCACTCGTTAGGACGCAACCCAATTAGTAGTGGATTTTAGTATAATTAGGATTTTTCTGTTGTTTTTAGGTACTAACAAGTTTGTAGGTGAGTTTGGGCGAGTGATAAGTACACCAGATGCTGAAGGGATCAACCTGGAGATAGGTAGAAAGAGAGGAAATATTTCAGAGGTCAGGTCTGCGGCCGCGCTCAGACCGCGCATATTGCAACCCACACTGTCGCGCGATCTTTTCCACATCCGCAACTACGGAATGATCGCGCTTCGACCGTGCATAATGCCCTTTGAACTGCCTCACGTGCATAGCCGTGCTTGGACCGCAGATTGACCGCGCATTGGGCGCCATTTGCAGGCTTAGTTAGAATTAATTTTTTTATTATTTATTATTTCTCTTTTCTTCTTACTGTTCTAATTACTAATAACCCCCCTCCCTCTTATATCCCATACCCCTTTTCTCTTAACCCAAATACCCGATCCCCCACCCCTTCTCTTACAAATCAAAACAACCTATCTTCTTCTAAAAGAAACCCAACCCTTTTACCCCAGTAAATCGACTCCCCACTCTACCCGCTTCTCTCTTTTAACTTCTTCTCCTCACTCAACACACTCACAAGTCCATGAGTTAAGGGCCCTTGTTTAATTTTTTTTAGGCTCTTTCACTTTCTTAGTTTTGTAGTTATTTCTTCCTATTTTTTTAGTAAATTTTTTATGGTCATGTACTCTAGTTACACTAGTGGGTATGTCGGGGTAGTAGTAGAACTTTATCTTGAAGGGTTAGGTTGAAATTGGTATATTTGTGGGTGAATTGGGATTTTTTTTAATAGTAAATTCCACTAGGCATTGTGCCTAGGGTTGGTTTTCATATATATAACATAAAGTACAAAAACTGGAGGGATATACGTGACCTCTAGAGAATGATGAAAGGACATTTGGTTGCCCAAGGATGACAACCAAATGGATCCTGTACAATATGAAAGGTTAGACCTATAAAGATTGTCCTATTACCTATCCACATATGATAAGTAATTAGGTATGCAAAGTCAAGCTGAAGTAAACCTAGGTTAACTATACAAAAAAGCACATATGAACCTAAATCTACCAAAGAGATGAGTTGGAAGGCTTTCTTCCATATGCAAACAATTTTACATCTAATGAAAGTGTAGAAGATACGTAGGGAATATGACAAAAAATAGGTGATATTGGGGGNAAAGGTCCCAATTATTGGGTTGAGCGGTTTCTGCTTCTTGGTGATGACAGAAGAGAGTGAGTATCTGCTTGCTTCATTTCTCCAGATGGCTTTATGATGTACAACTTGCATGAGTACATTATTGCTATGAGAATCTGGCTCCCTAGTGTACTATTGCTTGAGAGTTGAGCAAATGGCATGTTGTTGCTGATGAAGTTGCATTCATAAGGTAGTGGATTGTTGTGTTTCCTGAGGTCGGTTATCTAGAGATAGCACCAATCTGAGCATTGTGTCTGCTGTGAGCTGAGTACTGGCTGCCTCTTTGATGTGTTGCTGAATGGGATTAGCAGCCAGGAGGTGGTGATCTGGTATCCTTGTGAAGGGGTGATCTGGGATGCTTGGGGAGATTGATGCACTTTCAACAGAATGAGCATCTGGGATGCTAATACCACTAGCTTAAAGTGCAACAATTGACCAAACCTACCCAGAGTACCTGCAAAATTGAACAAACTTGTTAGTATAAAAGTTCTCACCTTCCAGGTTTTTGTGGGTTCTAGAGGTGAGTTTGGTGACCAAAGAGGTGATGGCATCATAGAGTCTTGTTGAGAACCTACTTGCAGGTTCTTGTGTAGACTGTATGTAGGTATTTGAAATTGTAACAAATTCTGATGCTCAAGTGCCTGTAGGTTTTTGTGTTTTCTGCAGGCATTGTTGTGAAACTGCCTTAGTTCCAGGTTCTTGTGTGTTCTGGTACTAACTTTGAGAGTTGAGGGGTTGAATGCACATGTTGCAGGTTCTTGTGTTGACTGCAGCCTTTTGTACTGATACTTCTGTTGTTGGGGAGGTGTATTAAGGCTGCTGGAATACCCTTCCAATTGCAGGACCATTTTTGTAAGGTCTTGCATATCTTGGGTGTTGATTTACTTGAAGAAGTTTTGTGAGCACGTGATTTTTTCCCCACATGAATTACTCCCACAAAATCAAAACAAAAATTGTTGGTTTTATTAGGTGCAATTTTGTGAATTTTTTCATGATATTCTTAGTAATTGTTAGCATGTGTGTGTGCGTGTTTGTTATTTAAATTAATAGAAAAATATAAAAATATGTTGCATGTACATTTAGGATTTAATTTTACAAACTCTTGATTTAATTAGTAAATTACTTGTTTTACAAAAATAAAAAGAAATAAAAAAAATAACGTACTCCGCATTTTAGTGTTTAAATGTCAAAATTGTGTGATTTTCTTTTAATTTGTTATTTAATAATTTGTGATAATTACTACTTAGAGTCAATTAAAATTTTTGTAGGATAGTTTGGTCAAGATTAAATTTAGGTTTGTATTTTATTTTAATTAGAAAGAAAATTGAAAAGAAAAAGAAAATAAGAAGAGGAATATCGGATTTGGGCCAATTCCAATTCAATTCACTCAAGCCCACACCAAAACCCTTATACCCATCCAAATACCCGCCCAAGTCAGCCCTTACCCGCTCCATGACCTGACCCATTCCCCCAAGGTACAATACAATGAAGAAAACCTAGACTCTAAGGGGTCGTTTGGTAGGGTGCATTAGATAAGCTAATGCATGCATTAGCTTTGTGTATTAATAATACATAGTTTGGTAGGGTGCATTAGCTTTGTGTATTAATAATACACTGTTTGGTAGACATTTTTGAGCTCATGCATTACTTGTGCAAGCATTAGTTATACATCCTATTTAGTATTATCCTATGCATAATTAATGCATAGAAAACAATGGTATTAGCAATGCAATGGGTTTTAATGCATGCATTAGCTTAGTTAAAGATAAAATTATCCTTCAAAATTTATGCTTGATTAAAATATGCTAGTTAGTATATTAATACAAGTTCAAAATAATCCAAATAGTGAGAAATAAAATTATATCCTAAGTAAATAAATAAATTCTTAGCATATTTTTTTATTTTTTATATATAAATATTTAATTTTATTTTACAATATAGGTAGACAAATAAAAAAAAATTTAAAACCGTTTCATATAAAAATATTTCTCAACATATGTTTCTTTTAAAAAGTTAGAGCGTGGACTAGTTTTGAGGGCATTTTTGTAAACAAATAATTCTTTTAGAATTTGTGCAATGTTTTAATACATCAAACCAAACAATGGATAAGAAATATGTTAGCATAAATAATACCAGCATAAGTAATGCAAGCATAACTAATACCAGCATAACTAATGCAAGCATAACTAATACCAATATTACAAATCTACTTTATTCAACATTATTCTTATACACCCTACCAAACGACCCCTAAAAAAGAAGCAGCAGCCGCACAGTGCAAAGGATCCCCCCGCCAGTCGTTTTCCTCACAGACCCCATCCATGTATATCATATTCTTCATTTAGAACCCTAGTCTTGAAGCAACACACCCTAATGTCGTTGTTCCTCTCACCAGGCCCAACGCATGAACTCCACAACTCCACCTCCGCCGGAAACCCGTTGCACTCCAGCCGTTACCAGCGACTTTCTCTTTCTTCTTCACCCCCATGAAGCCTCCAGTCGTTACAGACATGGAGAACGAACCCTAAGACCAAGGAGAACCAACTATCAGTGACTTTCATGCCATTTCCTAACCAAGCAGAGACATTTTCATCTTGCAAATCGACGCCGGAAAAGTTCTGTGGTAACGGCAAACTCCAGCATGAACACCAATCCGAAAACTCAATCCATTCTTCGTTTATAGCTATTCTCAGCCTCATCGCTATGACTCTTTGGTCACTTTTGAACTAGGAACTGGATACACGACTGTTTGATTGAGGAAGAAGAAGGAAAACGTTTTGTCTTTGTTTTGGTTTGTTTTTTCGGATTCACTTTCTGTTTATTATTTAGTTCCTAGTTTAAATATAACAATTAGTACTGAGATTTTTCAATCAAAAAAATATTTTGGTTCCTTCTGTTAAAAGTGATTTCAACGTTGGAGTTGGTTTGAGATGTTTGATTCGGAGTTCTGTTTGAAGGGATTTTTCCAATGTATAAAATAAAAATTCCAATGGCTTTGGCTACTCTAACCTTCCCGACCCCGATTTTTTTTTTTTTTTTTAGGTATTTCACTGCGAAATAAGAAAGAAATAAAAAATTGTATTTTCCTAGGTATCAAAAATCTAGTAAATAAAAGAAATCAAAAAATAAATAGTGGGTTCCTTCGTATGTCGACGATGTTTCTGTTTTATCTCCGATGATTAACGACGTTGTTCAAACACTTTGTGTGCATACTCTCTGTTGTTGATCTACCGTATGAATTTATGGGAGTATTTAGATTGAAGGAACTTCACCTAATTGAGAAGCTTCTATAGTGGTAGGGTTTAGATTTTACTACTGGAAAATTTAATTCAATAAAGGTTGAGTGGAATCCAATTTTTAAATGTTGAAAAGCCATTTTTGTGAATCAAAGGGCATTCCCCTTTGCCTATTTAAGGAGTTCATATATAGGTTGAACAGAAAGGGATAAGAGTTTGCAGTACACTAGAGAAGAGAAGACTTTCTGAAAAATACTATAAAAAAAATACTGAAGAGCTAAGAAATCTGGAAAAGTCCAAAAAAAAAAAAGACTTGTAAATTCCATGAAGTTTTCTTTCTAATTTGTACTTCATCTTTGAGTTAAAAAAATCGCTCTGCGGGTCTGCTCTTTGATTGCTGGGGTCTACTGTTGTTGTTGTTTATCACTGTTTCACCTCTTACCTTTCCTTTCTTCAATTTCCAGCTTTTGTTTTGCTAATTGGAACCCTATTATTGCTGTTAAGTTACTATTCCCCTTTCTTAATCATGTAGTTCTATTTTGATTCAATGAAAACATGCCTACTATACCATGCCAGTTTATAATTATGCCATATACCTGTTATAATTATTAAATTCTGGTTGTTTGTGATTAAAAAGATGAATTTGGTCCATAAAGTATTTGATTTTTTATATATTTATTTTATGTAATTTATGATATTAAGACTCTATTAAGTTAGAGTACGACATAAAGGTTAGTTGGCTCTTATGGTTTTGGAAATAAATTAAAAAAAAATCATCAGTCCAGTTGTGTAGATGTTTATCTTGTTGAAATATTGCAATGTCGTCCTAGTGTGTTTAAAACCGCCGATTGGACATGCTGTTCTCTCATTTCTTCCTTGTTTGAGAATAGAGATGGATTCTCATCTATATTCTTTATGTGATATGTTTTAGATGATAGATATTGGTTGAGAAACATGTGTGAGCCAAGAAATGGAACCTTGTATAATTATAATTCCACAATAGGAAGAGATGACATGTAATAGTTTAACTTTCCGGATGGAAAAATATGAAGTAAAATGTCGTTTGGGTTTCACCGTGATTAGGAAAATAATTTATTGACTGCTAGATTAGCTAAGGGCTGAATGTGCTTAAATTGTTCTAAAAGAGTGCATACCAATTTGGGGCTGTTGTTATGATAGTACAACACGTTCTTGGAAATACATAACATTCATTAGCCTATTGTATAACTTTTATTTAATAATTCATCATTGTATAACTTTTGTTAACAATCTCAAAAGGGATGAATTGTTAAAGTATAACCAGTGATTCGATAATCGTGGTCAAAGTCACGCCTTTTCCATAAATAAGTTAAAATTCCATAATTCGGGATTTATTACAATTAATCTCAAACTTAGCAAAAATCAATAAAATGAGCATCGTAGCTTGTTTTAGGCGAGATTAATAATAAATTATCGTGGTTATGGGTACGGTTCCCGTAGCATGGTTACGCTATGTGGATCTCAATTCGGGGGTGCATTTCATGTAACCCGATTATAGCAACTTCAAATAATAAAGCCCTTTAAAATTATTTGAGGCGTGCCGCGCCAAATAAAATCTTAAATGTGTGGCCCTCACCTAATTATTTCTACAAAATATTTAGAATTCGGGTAAGCCATTTAGTAAATTCCCATGGTTTCCCGCAAAGTTAATAACGCGTAGTTGCTTTAGGCGCGCTATTTAACAATTTTACCTTCTTAAACTCGGGTACACATTTATGTGACCCAAATCCAAATCTCAACGATGTTAAAATATGTCAAATACCACAAGTGCATTTATGTGACGTGGTTTGAGACGTATTTTTATAACGTTGCAATTTTCCCTAAAAATGAATAAAAGCGGTAAAAGGTTGAAATTTGCACATAGGTTCAACATGTATTGAAATCAGATAAATAAGCCGAATATGACAGTTGAGCAACCGTGCTAGAACCACGGAACTCGGGAATGCCTAACACCTTCTCCCGGGTTAACAGAATTCCTTACTCGAATTTCTGATGCGCAGACTGTTAAATAGAGTCATTCTTTTCCCCGATTCAGGATTCTAACCGGTGACTTGGGACACCATAAATCTCCCAAGTGGCGACTCTATCTTAATTATAAATCCCGTTTCGATTGTTCTTTAATTGGAAAAACTCCCTTTACTATACCCCTCGAGGTGTAGTAGGCGAAAAAGGAGGTGTGACAGCTCTGACAACTTTGCTGGGGAATAAGAACCCAGAACGTTTTGTTCAGGGTTCAGAATTCGAGATTAGAATAATTATTGTGTTTGGCTTTATCTGATTTTGCTACATGATCTGTGCCTAATGTGCTAATGGACTGCTTTAACCGCTTTGATATTTCATGAATTGTATATATACTATGTCGAAACCCCTCTCATCTCTGAATCTTCTAAATCATGAAGAAGGGTGCACTTCGTGTGACTTATTTTCTGTCTAGAGTCATATCCCATTTAGTACGAGGTTCAGATAAGTTGCTAAGCCAGCGGAGCTTCTATATCCCCGGTATGCTGCCCCCCTCGGCTCGAGTTGTCCGCTCGGGTAAGCCAGGTCTAGAACAATAAACCCAAGTTTTGAACCTAGAATAACTCAGCCCCATGCCGGATCCCTAATAGGAATGTTTGTTTGCATCATGTGCATTTGACTTTGGAGACTTAACACAGGGGTTGGGTATGTCTAGGATAGGTGTACCCGAAATGAAAAAAACCATCCTGATGCATTTTACTTGCTTCTTGTGCACTTATTTGCTTCGGACTTGCATGCTGACCGGCTTTTGATTATTGGAAAAAATTGAAAAAAAGAAGAAGAAAGATAGTAGTGTAGAGGGTAAGAGAGTTAATCACCTATTTTGAAAATACCAATACCCAAATAGTATCGAAACTCTGCTGAATTTTTGAGAAAAAAGAAAAAAAAGGAAATATTTTATTTTTCAAAATAGTTTGTTTCATTTACCAAATGAAAAGAAAAACAAAACAAAAGAGATTTTATTTTGTTTTATTTACCATTAAAAAATGAAAATATAAAAAGAATCTTGTTTTAAAAAATAGTTTATTTTGCTAAAGAAAAATGAAAAGAAAAAGTCCTTTTTTTTAAAATAGTTTGCTTTATTTACCGATGAAATAAAAAGAGAAAAGAAAAAAATGTTTTTTCAAAAATAGTCTGCTTTGTTGCCCAAACAACGCCGGTTTGATTCTCACTGGGTGTGAGATACGTAGGCAATCCTCATCGGGTCCAAACAACGGGTCTTGGCGCCTTGGCTGCTGCTTAAACAGGACATCCTCTTAGAAGCCCGTGTATATTAGTCAAAAAAGGGGACTCTCATGGGTCCGATGGCTCTTTGACTGGTGTGCCTGAAAATGTGATTGATAAATGGGCTTTTGAAACTCGATTTGTCGCAACAATCTGTCTCCGCCTTTTCAAGTAGGGATAGCCAAAAAAGGTCAAATTTTAATTGTCATCATAAATAAGTCGGGTGATGCCGCTATTGTCAGATATAGCCGAATGTTCCCGAAAGGGACGCCAGAAGGTTGACTTTGCATAAATGGCCACCTTTGGTCATTTTTTTAAAATTTTGGCCGGTTGACCATCACAACCTTAAAATCTTCGTCCCCGAGACGCTGGAGGGCCGTGTTTGCAATACCGGGTTTTCTATTTTTTTCTGAAAAACAAGAAAAAGAGTCATAAATAAGTTGGGTGATGCTGTTCTTGTCAAAAATAGTCGAATGTTCCCGAAAGGGATGCCGGAACGCTGACTTTACATAAACAGCCACCTTGGGTCATTTTTCAGGATTTTGGCCGGTCAGCTAATGCAACCTTAAAATCTTAGCCTCCGAGGTGCTGAAAGACCGTGTTTGCAAAATCAGATCTTTTATTTTAATCTGTGTTTGCAAAACCAGGTCTTTTATTTTAATTTGAAAAAATAAGAAAAAGAGTCAGTGGGCAAGTGAATGCCGTTTGGATTTTTGGCCAACATAAACTGTTCTTGCCGAGATAGCCTTAGAGTATCTTTCAGTTGTCGAAAGGCTATTTTCGTAAAAGAACGGATAAGTTTGTGAAGTGTCATAAAGTAATTCACACGGACTCAAAATTCATGTGAAATGGGGAAGGGCCACGCTTGCAAAAAACAGCCATATGGTTAATATTGGCAAATAGGGAAAGAAATCTGGCTGTTTGTTTGTGAGTTTGTAATTCTTTTGATTGAAGTATGCGGTATGTTTGATTTTCGAGTTTGTAGGTCATCTTTTCGTCAAAGTCTGTTAGCATGGTCAGTTTTTAAACCGGTGTGATCAAGTTTGTTTTATTATAAAAATGGAAAATTCCAAAAAAAAAAGAAGAAAAAAATGTTTTGTTGTTGTTTACCGTTTATCTGCTAGAACTACACACGGTCTGATTCATGCGGGGATATGATACGTAGGCAATCCACATAAGATTCGACCACCACTAAAAAAAGGGGGGAATAATAGAAAAACAAAAAAAGAATGAGAAACAAAGGAAAGTTTGGGAGATTTTCAAAAGGAGCGCAATTGTACGAAGCCGAAATGACGCACGTAACTGAAGAAATGCATGATAGAAATGTTTAACTCCTAAGTGCATTGCATCCCTGATATGTGTTTACCTATCTGTCAAATGCCCTAACGCTAACGTGATGGCTTCATTTTGGTGTGTTCATATCCAAAAGGGTAGTTGGTTGTGGTTCTAAAGTGATGCTTCCCTACAACACAAAGTCAAGAGACAATGGCAGAGAACCTCAGAACTGAGTGGGTTGGTACTGATGCCCGATAAAAGCTGGTTGAACAGAACAACGTGATGGTAGAAGAAGTGAAAATGTTGAGACATCATGTGGCAGACATGTATCGGGCATGGATGACCAGGAAATCACCACCCCCGCCACCGCCTAGCTTCCTGGACTATGTCCTTACCCAAACACCTAACACAATAACGGGTGATCCTCTATACTCTCCATATCTACCCGCTTATGACAACTTTCCTAGCCACCCGAGTAGCTCCATCACTCGTCATCCAACTATATTTTCCCAACGCTACTCCCCTCCCCAACGATGCTTCTCTCCATGGGACTCCCAAAGACATGCTTCACTTTCCAAGTACCCAGCTCCACAAAATGCCTATCCACCCCCACGAGCGTACTGAAAACCCCCTAGGTCAGGTTTCCGGCTAAATCAGGCATTTAGGAACGAGAGGTTGCTGAAATGAGAAAAGGCTCTCACCCCTATCGGAGAATATTATGCAAGTGTGTTTGAAAGGTTGAAACATTCTGGCCTGATTGAGCCGCTCACCGGATGTACTCCATATCCACGTGCAAGAAGCTTTGATCCTACTGCACGATGCACGTATCACTCCAATATCCCAGGGCATAGCATTGAGAATTGTCGTGCTTTGAAAAGGGAGATAGAGAAAATGATTCAAGAAGGGATGATTGTGATCAATGACAGTGACATGGAGCACAGGAATCCTCTTGGGGATGTATTGACTAAAGCTAAAGATGTCGAAGCAGTCAATGGTCTTGGAAATATTGATGCAAATCTCAGTGGCTAAGATGTCGTGCTGGGTAATTGGGAAGACGCTCCATTCCTGGGTCAGCCGAGGTAGAGTTTTTGGTGGTTCATTTTGTTGTTATTTCTGTTGTCCGGGTTATTCTTAGGGTTGTGATCCATATATTGTCTTGTAACTCAAATCCATCCATTCATTTCTTGTCTAGCTTGTTTAGTATAAGTGGCTTGTTTAGTATTGTCCAGGTTCGTTTTAGGTTTATTCCAGGGTTGTACTCTGGTCTGCTTTGCTTATTTTGTTGTTCGAACCACTTCACCGATTGTCTAATGCAAATTCCGGTCTTTTGTTACCTCCAATCATCTTCTTTGTTTAGTTCCTTTTTTTTGTCCCTTTGTTTTGTCTTTTGTTCAAACGCCGATTCTAGTGACATGACATGCGTGCACATTTTAGGCCTGATCTTAAAAGTTAATCATAAAACCATTGGGAGATGATCGAGACACTTAAAGGAAATAAGAACAGTTGAGATCATTTGAAGCCCGAACCATGTGGAACCGTGGGCGGGGGCCGTTCATGATAACGAAAGTGAAAGTGTTGCCCAAAGGGTGCTTTGTATTTAACATATGAAGAAAGCAAAGATGTTGATATAGCTATCAAGTCTAGCACGATCTGATGATGTTACGAGTGTTTGTTTAATTGTGTTATTCGTACTTGGCATGTTTTGAAGATTGGAATGACGGAGGTGTTTTGTTCTGCTATCTAAACACTTTATCCTTCGTTAACCCTTTGAGCCTTATTTGTTTTATTTCATACCCCTCCTTCGAAATCAGTAGCAAAGATTAGAAACACAAACATGGAAGGTAAAGGAAAAAAAAGAGAGAAAAAAAAAGAAAACAACAAAAACAACAAAAAACAACAAAAAATAAAGAAAGAGATAAAAAAAAGAAAAATAATAAGTGGAAAGGAAAACTAGAACAAGGAATTGGGTACTACATTTGACCTGATTCCTCAAAGAGGATACGTAGGCGCTTCACGACTCGGTCATATTGTAACAAAAATCAAAAGATCCCCAAGCAAGAAACTGGCCAGAAGTTGTGTTTGTTGTAAAGAAATCTGGTTCCGAATGTTGTAAATTGTGAACCCAAATTGATTCGTTTTGAGCCTCTAACACCCCTTTTCTTTCTAGCCTATCCAAAATCCCACATTACGATCCCAAGAAAGACCTTCCGATCAGTCTTCAAAAGATGCCAAGTCAGGCAAATGGAAGTCGAGAATAACACTCCGGTCCCCAGCAGAAAAGAAATAAAATGAGAGTCTTATCAGTAACACCCCAATCCCCGATAGAAAGATACGAAAATGAGAGAGTCTTATCGGTGAAAACCTTCACGGGCACCATGAGGTGATGGTAAGTTGAGCGAAAAACCAAAATGAGAGAGGCTTGCCAGCGAAAACCCTTCGGGCATTACAAGTCGAATAAGGACGGGAATTGTGAAAGGCGATTAACGACGGAGGATAGGCCACATGTGCATGTCATGACCATTAGAGTTGGTATCCACATCTGATAGTTCTCTACTTCATAGTTTTCTTGTTAGGAGTCATCTTCTTCATTGTCTTTTATTCTGTTGTTTTGTCTTGTCCATTTCCCCTTCCTGAGTCTACTCGGTCAGAACAAGTGAGAAATGACTTCAAAATTTGCCATCAACTTTCCAATTATGCCAGACGAGATCTGACTAGTACATCAAAGTGGTATAAGTTAGAAAAGGATGACAAAAGCGCACTGAGCTATTAATAGTCAACATGCTTTGAGATTCACACAAATACCCAGGATCGGTCCATTCATGGACGGTGCAACAAGAGGAGGGCCAGGGTGAATGAATCAAAGGTATATTCTAGGATGAGGTTGACAAAAGGGTGGACCAGTGTCAAGAAGGATATCCCCAGCAGAAATCGAAGGTTATAGACCTTAAGGCCAAGGCTAGTGGACAAATCAAGAAAGAACAACACGGAGAGCGATGGACGTAATTTGGAAATTCATATGAGACTCAAAGGTCGGGGAAATGCCAGTTCACGAACAGTATCACAAAAGAAGATATCGGGGTCAAATAAGAGTGGAAAACAACAGTGGAGAAGTTTGTGAATAAGGAATCATCAAGAAGGTCGGAAGTTATCGGCCAAGTTTTAAGATGGACGGACGACACAGATCAGGGAAAGGAGAAAAGGAAAACCGTCCCCAGCAGGAGCATCACAACCAACCACCACACTTTAAACTGACAGAATTTTCTTTGATTTGAAACAGGGGCAGGAAATGTTGTTGATGGCGGAAAGGTATGATACAAGGAAGATTATCAAACTGGGGCAGAAAAATTTTCCTCTATTTTGAAAGTTTTCCTGAAGTAGGGTACCCACTTGAGGAAAGAAGAAAGATAATTCCCCAGCAGTGTTATCCCCAGCAGTGTTATTCAAAAAAAAAAGAGGCCAGTGTTATCCCCAGTAGTTTTTAGAGGGATGAAACACAAGTTTTAAAAAAAGTAGTTTTGAAGAAGGAAGTAGCACCAGCTTTAAGGGAAATAGTCTTTGAAAGAGGATGATAACATATTTTGAAAAAAAAGAAGTGTTATCCCCAGCAGTTTGCAGAAGAAGGAAACACCAGTTTTAAGGGAACTAGTTTTGAAGGAGGAAGACAATACGAGTTTTGAGGGAAGCAGTTCGGAAAGAAGATAATTCAAGTTAGAAGGAAAATGGTTGAGGAGGCAAGAAGAAATAATGGCAATACAAATGCAGTTTTTAAATTATACTTGAGGTCAGGTGCCCGCCTGAAGAACAGAATGGTGTTTTGTTTTTAAATTATAGTTGAGGTCAGGTGCCCGCCTGAAGAATAAAATGGAATTTTATTTTTAAGTTATTGTTGAGGTCAGGTGCCCGCTTGAAGAACGGAATAACATTTTATTTTTAAGTTGTTGTTGAAGTCGGGTGCCCGCCTGAAGAATGGAAAGGAGTTATGTTTTTAAATTGTATTTGAAGTTTTAAATTATAATTGAGGTCAGGTGCCCGCCTGAAGAACGGAATGACGTTTTATTTTGAAGTTGTTGTTGAAGTCAGGAGCCCGCCTGGAGATCGGAATGGCGTTATCTTTTTAAGTTGTAGTTGAAGTTATGGTTGAAGTTAGGAGCCCGCCTGGAGATCGGAATGGCGTTTTATTTTTAAGTTATTGTTGAAGTCAGATGCCCACCTGAAAAACGGAATGGCGTTATCTTTTTTGAGTTGTTGTTGAAGTCAGGTGCGCGCCTGAAGAATGGAATGGCGTTTTATTTTTAAGTTGTTGTTGAGGTCAGGTGCTCGCCTGAAGAACGGAATGGCGTTTTACTTTAAGTTGTTGTTGAAGTCAGGTGTCCGCCTGAAGAATGGAAAGGCGTTATCTTTTTAAATTGTATTTTAAGTTTTAAATTATAGTTGAGGTCAGGTGCCTACCTGAAGAACGGAATGGCGTTTTATTTTTAAGTTGTTGTTGAAGTTAGGTGCCCACCTGAAGAACGGATTGGCATTTTATTTTTTAGTTGTTGTTGTGGTCAGGAGCCCGCCGAAAGAACGGAATGGCGTTTTACTTTAAGTTGTTATTTAAGTCAGGAGCCCGCCTGAAGAACGGAAAGGCGTTATGTTTTTATATTGTATTTGAAGTTTTAAATTATAATTGAGGTCAGGTGCCCGCTGGAAGAACGAAATGGCGTTTTATTTTTAAGTTGTCGTTGAAGTTAGGAGCCCGCCTAGAGATCGGAATGGCGTTATCTTTTCAAGTTGTAGTTGAAGTTATGGTTGAAGTCAGGAGCCCGCCTGGAGATCGGAATGCCGTTTTATTTTTAAGTTATTGATGAAGTCAGGTGCCCGCCTAAAGAACGGAATGACGTTAGCTTTTTTGAGTTGTTGTTGAAGTCAGGTGCCCGCCTGAAGAACGGAATGACGTTTTACTTTAAGTTGTTATTGAAGTCAGGTGCCTGCCTGAAGAATAGAAAGGCGTTATCTTTTTAAATTGTATTTTAAGTTTTAAATTATAGTTGAGGACAGGTGCTCGCCTGAAGAATGGAATGGCGTTTTAAAGTTGTTGTTGAGGTCAGGTGCCCGCCTGAAGAACGGAATGGCTTTTTATTTTTAAGTTGTTCTTGAGGTTAGCTGCCTGCCTGAAGAACGGAATGACATTTTATTTTTGAGTTGTTGTTGAAGTCAGGAGCCCACCTGGAGATCAGAATGACGTTTTATTTTTTTAGTTGTTGTTGGAGTCAGGAGCCCGCCTGAAGAGCGGAAAGGCGTACCTTTTTAATTCAAGAAGTCAGTAAAGCGGAAGGTTACAACAAAAATCTCCAGCATAAATCCAAGTTCAGAAATCAGAAGGAAGGCAACAATGGTAAGAAGAAGGTTGTTCAAGCTTCGAATGGAAAATAATGTGAAGCTCACAAGAAGGAAATAAGCAGCTCAGTTCGGCAATCAAGAGAGAATATAAGTCAAGTCAGAAGGAAAGAAACATCAGAGGAAACACAAGCCAACAAGACAGCAAGTCAACAAGAAACACAAGAGCAAGTTGGAAGATCTAGATAAGATTTTGTAATTCATAGACTATAGTTTAGTCTAGCTTCTTATTTTGTTTAGCACGGTGTAATAAGGAGGTCAGTAAGCAGTAGCAGCAGCAGCATCAACAGCAGTAACAGTAAAACCACAGCTTCATGGTAGTCCGAGCTACCAAAACTTCCCCAACTACATTGAGCTGATTCCCTTTTAGTCAGGGATATGTAGGAGACCTTTTGAAGCAAAGGTTCGGTACAAATCTTTAAAAAAAAAATGCTTCACATGGAGTACGAACGGGCAAAAATCGCTCGTATCCGCTCACTTTGTCTTTGCACGAAAACTCTTCGTGTTTACGGGCAAAGAGGGGCAGCTGTGAGCACGTGATTTTTGCCCCACATGAATTACTCCCACAAAATCAAAACAAAAATTGTTGGTTTTATTAGGTGCAATTTTGTGAATTTTTTCATGATATTTTTAGTAATTGTTAGCATGCGTGTGCGTGTTTGTTATTTAAATTAATAGAAAAATATAAAAATATGTTGCATGTACATTTATGATTTAATTTTACAAACTCTTGACTTAAGTTGTAAATTACTTATTTTACAAAAATGAAAAGAAATAAAAAAATAGCGTACTCCGCATTTTAGTGTTTAAATGTCAAAATTGAGTGATTTTCTTTTAATTTGTTATTTAATAATTTGTGATAATTACTACTTAGAGTCAATTAATATTTTTAGGATAATTTGGTCAAGATTAAATTTAGGTTTGTATTTTATTTTAATTAGAAAGAAAATTGAAAAGAAAAAGAAAATAAGAAGAAGAAAATCGGATTTGGGCCAATTCCAATTCAATTCACCCAAGCCCACACCAAAACCCTTATACCCATCCAAATACCCGCCCAAGTCAGCCCTTACCCGCTCCATGACCCGACCCATTCCCCCAAGGTACAATACAATGAAGAAAACCTAGACTCTAAAAAAGAAGCAACAGCCGCATAGTGCAAATGATCCCCCCGCCGGCCGTTTTCCTCACAGACCCCGTCCATGTATATAATATTCTTCATTTAGAACCATAGTCTTGAAGCAACACACCCTAACGCCATTGTTCCTCTTACCAGGCCCAGCGCATGAACTCCACAACTCCACCTTCGCCGGAAACCCGTCGCACCCCAGCCGTTACCAGCGATTTTCTCTTTCTTCTTCACCCCCATAAAGCCTCCAGTCGTTACAAACATGGAGAACGAACCCTAAGACCAAGGAGAACCAACTACCAGTGACTTTCACGCCATTTCCTAACCAAGCTGAGACATTTTCACCTTGCAAATCGACGCCGGAAGAGTTCTGTGGTAACGGCAAACTCCAGCATGAACACCAATCCGAAAACTCACTCCATTCATCATTCACAGCTATTCTCAGCCTCATGGCTATGACTCTTTGGTCACTTTCGAACTAGGAACTGTATACACGACTGTTTGATTGAGGAAGAAGAAGGAAAACGTTTTGTCTTTGTTTTGGTTTGTTTTTTCGAATTCACTTTCTGTTTATTATTTAGTTCCTACTTTAAATATAACAATTAGTACTGAGATTTTTCAATCAAAAAAATATTTTGGTTCCTTCTGTTAAAAGTGATTTCAATGTTGGAGTTGGTTTGAGATGTTTGATTCGGAGTTCTATTTGAAGGTCAAATCTGTCGACGATGTTTCTGTTTTATCTCCGATGATTAAAGACGTTGTTCAAACACTTTGTGTGCATACTCTCTGTTGTTGATCTACCGTATGAATTTATAGGAGTATTTAGATTGAAGGAACTTCACCTAAATGAGAAGCTTCTAAAGTGGTAAGGTTTAGATTTTACTACTGAAAAATTTAATTCAATAAGGGTTGAGTGGAATCCAATTTTTAAATATTGAAAGTCCATTTTGTGAATCAAAGGGCATTCCCCTTTGCCTATTTAAGGAGTTCATATATAGGTTGAAAAAAAAGGGATAAGCATTTGCAGTACACTAGAGAAGAGACGACTTTCTGAAAAATACTATAAAAAAAAATACTGAAGAGCTAAGAAATCCAGAAAAGTCCAAAAAAAAAGAGTTGTAAATTTCCATTGAGTTTTCTTTCTAATTTGTACTTCATCTTTGAGTTAAAAAAATCGCTTTGCGGGTCTGCTCTTTGATTGCTGGGGTTCTACTGTTATTGTTGTTTATCACTGTTTCACCTCTTACCTTCCCTTTCTTCAATTTCTAGCTTTTGTTTTGCTAATTGGAACCCTATTATTGCTGTTAAGATATTATTCCCCTTTCTTGATCATGTAATTCTCTTTTGATTCAATGAAAACATGCCTACTATACCATGTCAGTTTATAATTATGCCATATACCTGTTATAATTGTTAAATTCTGGTTGTTTGCGATTAAAAAGATAAATTCGGTCCATAAAGAATCTGATTTTTTATATATTTATTTTATGTAATTTATGATATTAAGACTCTATTAAGTTAGAGTACGACATAAAGGTTAGTTGGATCTTATGGTTCTGGAAATAAATTAAAAAAATATCATCAGTCCAGTTGTGTAGATGTTTATCTTGTTGAAATATTGCAATGTCGTCCTAGTATGTTTAAAACCGTCGATTGGACATGCTGTTTTCTCATTTCTTCCTTGTTTGAGAATAGAGATGGATTCTCATCTATATTCTTTATGTGATATATTTTAGATGATAGATATTGGTTGAGAAGCATGTGTGAGCCGAGAAATGGAACCTTGTATAATTATAATTCCACAATAGGAGGAGATGACATGTAATAGTTTAGCTTTCCATATAGAAAAATATGAAGTTAACTGTCGTTTGGGTTTGGCCGTGATGAGGAAAATAATTTATTGACTGCTAGATTAGCTAAGGGCTGAATGTGCTTAAATTGTTCTAAAAGAGTGCATACCAATTTGGGCATGTTGTTATGATAGTACAACACGTTCTTGGAAATACATAACATTCATTAGCCTATTGTATAACTTTTGTTTAACAATTCATCATTGTATAACTTTTGTTAACAATCTCAAAAGGGATGAATTGTTAAAGTATAACCAGTGATTCGATAATAGTGGTCAAAGTCACGCCTTTTCCATAAATAAGTTAAAATTCGATAATTCGGGACTTATTACAATTAATCTCAAACTTAGCAAAAATCAATAAAATGAGTATCGTAACTTGTTTTAGGCGAGATTAATAATAAATTATCGTGGTTATGGGCACGGTTCCCGTATCATGGTCACGCTATGTGGATCTCAATTCGGGGCTGCATTTCATGTAACCCGATTACAGCAACTTCAAATAATAAAGCCCTTTAAAATCATTTGAGGCGTGCCGCGCCAAATAAGATATTAAATGTGTGGCCCTCACCAAATTATTTCTACAAAATATTTAGAATTTGGGTAAGCCATTTAGCAAATTCCCATGGTTTCCCGCAAAGTTAATAACACGTAGTTGCTTTAGGCGCGCTATTTAACAATTTTACCTTCTTAAACTCGGGTGCACATTTATGTGACCCAAATCCAAATCTCAACGATGTTGAAATATTTCAAATACCAGGGGTGCATTTATGTGACATGGTTTGAGACGTGTTTTAATAACGTTGTAATTTTCTCTAAAAATGAATAAAAACGGTAAAAGGTTGAAATTTGCACATAGGTTCAACCTGTGTTGAAATCAGATAAATAAGCCGAATATGACAGTTGAGCAACCGTGCTAGAACCACGGAACTCGGGAATGCCTAACACCTTCTCCCAGGTTAACAGAATTCCTTACTCGGATTTCTGGTGCGCAGACTGTTAAAGAGAGTCATTCTTTTCCTCGATTCAGGATTCTAACCGGTGACTTGGGACACCATAAATCTTCCAAGTGGCGACTCTATCTTAATTATAAATCCTGTTTTGATTGTCCATTAATTGGAAAAAACTCCCTTTACTATACCCCTCGAGGTGTAGTAGGCGAAAAAGAAGGTGTGACAAGTTTTATCAGATAGCTTTCCTTTCCTATTGGCAGAAGAAGTATACTGCTGAGGCGTAGGATCAATTGGGGACTGTTGGCTGGATCTAATTGAGAGATTACTTCTATTGACAGTAGTAATTTCTACAGTTTTTGCTTCTGCATCAACTGCTTTCTTTGTGTGCAACTTTCAGTTGTTGATGTTGCCAGTTTGATCAGTGGTGGTCAGTTGATATGTATTCAGGAGAATGAACATCCAAGATGTTGATACCATTGCCAGAAAACATATCAACTGATTGATCATGGAGGATGACTGAAGACCTACAAAAAAGAAAACAGAGTTATAGGAAAATTGGGCATTTCTGCCCAGGTTCTTGATTCTGCTGCTTTTAGGAGGTTTTTTGAGATTTGTGTGATAAGGATTGGGTTTCAAGATTAGAAGATCTACTCTTAGGTTCTTGTTGGTTCTAGGAGCATTTGTGGAGAGCAGAGAGGTTGCCAAGGTCTATAAGGGCGTGCTTTGGATTAGGTGTGGAATGGATTGGCCTTTGTAAGGTGTTGTGTTGTTGGGTTGATATATGTGTGGTCTTATAGTGATATGTGGTGTGGGATTTGGGTTAAGTTGTGTGCCAATGACCACCTCTCAGAAAAATCAAAAGAAAGGCCTTTGGGATGTGCATTGGATTATGCTTTTCAGACTTGGATGGATTACCTTTCTCCCTATAACCCACAACAATCCTTTACTGAGTTCCAGGAGAATGATAACAAAGGCTAATACCACACTCTGAAACTCTAGCAAAGGGGTGGGTAGTTTATAGGAAAGAACAACCTGCAAAAGAACAAGAAAGGTTAGTGAAAAAATCTTGAATGTGTTGCTCCTATAGGGAAAAGAGTTGTTGCTGTTTGTGATGTCCTACATCATGGAATCTTGGACTGATATAGGGGGCCCAGAGTCAATGTAACATCAGCCATAAGCATGAGATGAATTGAAAGAACTTGCATGGTGAGAAGGAACCATAATCTTTTTGGTTCTCTTATGTCTGAAGGCAGGGCACCCAGTAAGTCCTGTTGAATCTGTCCTTTGATGTGAGTAGTCAGTGGAGAGACATTGTTATCCTCAGTCATAGTGGTGAGATCATGACTGGGTTTTGATAGGGAATCTGCAGGGCAGTTGGCTTCTCTATAAGTATGTGAACAGATGAAGCTTTCACATATGTTGCAGAGATCAACGAGCTATTGTAACTTCATCTTGATGGACCATGGGACATTTCTACCTTTGGTTAGCCATTGAATTAGGAGAGTATAATTTGATTCCAAGTGGATCTTGGTGAACCTATTATTCAAGCACCATTGAATTCCTAAAAAGGTAGCTTCAGTTTCTGGAAAGTTATTGATCCCTTCCCCTAAGGGAGCTACCATTGCGTGAATGAACCCAGAGTTGTGATCTCTAATGATCACTCCTACTCCTATTCTACCCGGGTTTGTGAGAGCACTCCCATCACTATTAACTTTGACATAGCCCTGGCTTGGTTTTTCCCATACTACTTGAGCAATGAAAGTTTGATGTTTCAAGTTCTCAATGAATGGGTACAACTCCTGCCAACTGAGAGGCCATTTGATTTCAGGAAAATTGGCCCTCAGTAGCAAGTTGATGCCAGAGTTAATGGAGAACAAGACTCTTATTAAGGAAGTTGACTTTGCTCCATACTTCGCACTACACCTATTCTTCCATAGGTTCCAGCAGACTATGATAGGAAGGGAGTGAAGGATGAGTTTCTGAACTTCATTATTACTGTGTAAGAGCCACCACTTCATCAGAAAGATTTTGAAAGGCAAGTCTTCAGTATGGATCCCAACTGGTCCTCCAAACTTCTTCCACACAATTCTGGAAAAATTACAGCTGCTGAAAATATAATCAACAGTTTCATTTATGTGAAAGTAGTAGTACACACATCTGGTCACAGTAGGGCTGCTAAAGGAAAATAACCTGTCATCAGTAGGGAGTTTGTTCCTGAGGGCTCTCTAAAGGCAAAAAGGACTACTTGAATGGGATCTTCTTATGCCATGTCATCTTGTTGGAGATGTTAGGTTGTTTCTTGGTCCTGATTAGCTCCTAAGCAGTTGCACAAGTAAATCTACCATCAGTATAAGGGGTCCAGATAGCTGTATCTTGGATGTTACTATTGAAGAAAATGGGAGTTTGCATGATTAAGTGGATCATGTTGGCAGGAGCAGAAGCATTGAGCTTCAGAATGTTCCACTGACATGAATCCCAGAAATAGGAAATAGTGATGTTCCCTGGCCTGCCTCCATCATGTCTGTGGTATGCTAAGGACCCAACACCAAGCCAGTTGTCCCGCCAGAAGCTACAGTTCCTAGAGTGAAGTCTCCATTGTATAGTCTTCTCAGCTTCTCTTTTGTTGGTCATCAGTCTTTTCCAAGCTTGAGACTGACCGGTATCCAATTTCTTAGAGATGGGGTTAGATCTCTGGCAATACATGGCTTTTAGGAAACTACTCCATAGGGACTGGGTAGTTCTGAAATGCCACCATTTCTTGTATTCCATAGACTTGCAGATATCTTCAATTTCCTTGAAGCCTAGGCCTCCTTCATTTACAGGGTAGCAAAGTTTGTGCCAAGAATCCCAATGATACTTTCTTTTGTTGTTTTCCATTCCCTAGAATAAATTTTCAGCTAGTTTTTCCACTTGTTTCATTATTGTCTTAGGAGGAAATAGTTGCCAACAGGTGGGTTGGCATTGACTGCAGGACAAATTTGATGAGGGTGGCTCTGCCTCCATGAGACAATATTTTTCCATGTCAGCCTCTAATTCTACTTATAATCTTAGAGACAAGAGTGTTGAAGTGAATGATTCTCAGCCTACCAATGTACAAATGGCAGCCTAAGTATGTAAGGGGAGATGACTTCTTGGTGAATCTAGTGGCAGATTGAATTCTTTTGACAACAGAGGGGAAAGCATATGGGGGATGTCATGAAGTGGCTCTTGTGTCGATTAATATGTTGGCCAAATGTGCTTTCATTATTGTTCATGATCCACATGATTTTCTGAAGAGAGGACCTTTTCCCAGAGGTGAAGATTATGATATCATCAGCAAAACCAAATGATTGACCTGAGGGCCACTTCTTTCCATATAAAAAAAATTGAATAATTGATCATGATTGAGGATATTGAGCATTCTGGATAGAAGCTCTGCACCTATAATGATTAGGGCAAGAGCAATGGCATCTCCTATTTTTAGGCCCCTAGTGGAATGGAAGAATCCCCATCTGGAGCCATTGCCAATTATTGAGAAGTAATTATTAGACATGGTTCTCCAGATCATGTCAATGATCCTTTCACCAAACCCCATCCTCCTTAGCATTAGGCAAGTAAAACTCCAGGAGACCCTATCATAGGTGTTGTCCATGTCTAGTTTGATGACAACATTTGATCCTTCATTAGGCTTCTTAATACCATGGACAATTTCTTGATCAAGCATGATATTCTCAGAGATATTCCTTCCTTTAACAAATTCAGACTTGTTAGCAGAGATAATTCTGGGGAGAATGGGTCCAAGTCTAGTGTAGATGACTTTGGATATGATGTTATTAATGAATTTGCTGAGGCTGATGGATCTAAATTTAGTTAGAGAGTTAGGAAATTTCACCTTTGGCAAGAGAACCAAGCATGCACTAGTCATGTATTTGGGTATTGAGAAACCACCAAAGAAGGCTAGCACAACATTTAGGAGGTCATTCTTGATGATGTCCCAGCAAGATTGGTAAAATTTGCCATTAAATCCATCTGGTCCAGTAGCACTGGTAGGGGGCATGGAGAAGACAACTTCTTTGAGTTCTGATAGAGTAGGATCTATAGACAGAGTATCATTATCCTCCTGAGTAATCATAGAATGAATACATGACAAAATATCTTCTGTGATTGGTCCTCCAAGATCAGTAAAGAGGTCTTGGTAGAAGTTACAAGCTGCACTACCAATAGCCTCATCACCCTGAATCCATTGCCCATCTTCATCTTTGATCTTATGGATGCATAACTTTCTTCTTCTGCCTTTGATGAGGGTGTGGAAGTATTTTTTATTTGCATCTCCATCTTTGAACTATGAAGTTGGGTTTTTTGTTTAAGAAAGTTCTCGTCTAACTTCATGTATATTATGTATTGGGCTTTAAGAACATGAAGGCTTGCCTGTCAATTTCATCAATGGTCTGAGCCCAAACCATCTCTGCTACCTTTACCTTTTCTTCATATTCTTTTGACTTTTGGAAGATGTCACTATATTCTTGCCTTGACCACTGACTTAAACCAGCTGAGATGGATTTTAATTTTTTATGGAAGATCCACATAGGTACTAGTTACATGATTATCCCAGATTACTTGAACAAATGGCTTGAAGTTAGGATTGTCAACCCATAGGTTTAGGAACATAAAGTACTTGGTGCTATTTTTTATCCTCACTCTGATCTCCATGAGGAGGGGGTGTGATCTGAACCTGCTGATGCTAAATGAGAGACTGTAGTAACAGGAAAAACAGCTAACCATTGGTCCTTGGCAAGTCCTCTATCCAATCTTTTCCAAACAATGGAGAATTTACCTCTGCCATTAGACCAGGTACATGTGGGACCATAGAAGCCCAAATCCACCAAGCCACAATCTTCTATCATGCAAAGGAAATCCAGACTTTTGTTCATTTGGTAAGTAATGCCTCATATCTTTTCTTCAACTGAGGCAACAACATTGAAGTCACCAATCACACACAATGGAGAATCATAAGTGGTTGATTTGTGTCTTAACACTTCCCACAAGGGTCTTCTCAGAATTGGCTTGCATTTGGCATAGACTAGAGTGAGGAAGAAAGGGGAGTCACATTCCCCATGTCTCATCTCAAGTGTTAACTGTTGTTCATTATGATCAGTGACTGAAGCATTGAATTCTTTATCCCAGAAGACCTAGATCTTATCATTGACATTGGAAGCATCTTAGTGCATTGAGAGTTGGAGTTTGAAAAAGTTGATATGAGAGGTATCAAGGAATGGTTCTAGGACTGCAATGAAGGAAAATTTATGGATGTGTTTCAGAATTCTGAGCCTTTCAATAGCTCCAGAGGTTCTGATGCCTCTTGCATTCCAAATAATTGTACTAATCATTAGAAGGGGGGTTAAGGTTGTGTTTTGGTTGGACACTGCTACTTCTGATTCTAGCAGGTCTACTTCTGGTTATCCTTGGAGAAGGGCTTTTTCTAGTTGACAAAGATGCAGGAGCATCTTTCTCCTGATTTGGCTCTCCATTCACTGCAACAATCAAAAGCTCACAATATTTTTCCTTTTCAAGATCTTCATCACTAGAATCACTGTCAACTTCTTGGTTCCCATCAATTTCATCCTCATATTCAATTGGTCTATATTCATCCTGCTGTGGAGTATATCTGTTGAGAGAAAATTCTTCCAATACCATATCTAGAGGATGTAGGAGATGGTTTTTTTGGGGGTGTTGGTAGGGGTAGAACTAGACTTGTGTGATTTGGAGTTGGGGTGTTTTTAGTTATTGGTGTCCAGATCAGATTCATTTCCATCTGAGTGTGACTCTTTATTGGGTAATAGAGGTTGAGAAAGGGAGGGATTAATAATGAAATGATTCCTAAAAACATGGAACTCCTCTGTTGGTGTATGGTCTAGTTTGAACTTTTGTTGGATTTTTAGGCTTAAGAACTGGGAAGGATCAGGTGGCTCATTTATGCTGATTCCTGAATTTTATTTCCTTATTACTTGTCTTTTCTTTTGTCTGGATATATTTTTTGGTTTAGGGGGTTGTATGTTGAAATCTGGAACTTTAGCTTTACCTTTCATAACCCTCCTAAGATGATCATCATCCTTGGCTAAGTCTTCTTCATCATAACTGGTGACTTTACAATGTTCAGGTTCCTCTGAGTACCGAGGTTCCTTGTTGATAGTGGTTATAGGGGTTTGACAGTCCAACCCAGGGTCAACCATATGTGCATTTGCACACTCATGAAAAACATGAGGAGCACCCACCCTTGTAGGTACCCCATCTTGTGTAACACTAGGTTTCTCCTGATAGACCTCCCTACCTCCTTTAACTTCTTTAGCAGACAAAGTAACTGGGGAGGATTGGGATTGGGTTACAGGATTCTGAGCACCAGAATATTTAACAGCTACATCAGCAATTACAAGGAGAGCACCAGGAATCATACCTGATTGCTGATTGATCAGTTCAACTGATGTAAGAGCTGGATCAGCCTTTACAGAGGGGACTGATTTGGTTGCTGCTTAGGTATGTAAGCCTGCTGCTGCTTCTTGTTTTGAGAGTTCCTTTGAAAATTTTCCTCCTTTAAGTTTGCTATTCATATTTTGGTGGAACATTGTCTTCATTTTGAGCTTGATTTTCCTTGTGATGGTCTGTTATTTTTGATTTATCAGTTTGATCTTGCACCCCTTTATTTGATCTTTCCTGTGGTCTGTTGTTGTGGTGCTGCTGACTTGTTTTAGCTTTTTCTATGTGTTTCTGTGAAATTTTGGCCTGTGATGATGTTGTTGCAACTGCATCTTCCTCTTTTCTTTTCTGAGTCTCCCTTTCTTTGAGGTTAACTTGGCATGCTTGGGTATAATGACCAAGGTGTCTGCAGTGAGAACAATAGGAGGGGAGGTTGTCATATTGAACTTCAAGCCATTGGCCAACCCCATTGACATACTGGTCCTCATCATAGCCAAGCCAAACATGAGTTGGCCTCTCCTTTGTGAGGTCAATTTGCATTTTTATCTTCACTACACTCGCTCTAGTCTTTTGAAAATAGGCCAAATCTAGGAATAGAGCTTTGCCAATTGGAGACAGCAATGGAGTGAGAATCTCCATGTAATACAAGTGCCATGGCAATTCAGGGATCATTATCCAAATTGGAACAATGGGGGAGTCTTCATTAGGCTTGAAAATGGGGTTCCATGCTTCTATCCTCATCAGTTGGCCTTGAATGTACATGTTTTGTTTGGACTAGATAGTAGAGTGATCATAATCATTATCAAGGTCAATGTACACTGTCCTTGCATTAAAATGATCTATCTTAACCCCACCCCTTAGTTCAGTTTGTGTAATAAAACTTTTTCTGATGATTTCCGTTCTTGGCATGGTGTGTTGGAATTTACCCACTACTGTAAATTTACATCTGTCAGCAAACTTGACCATGTAATCCTCTTTCTTAAAGATCACAGCAGGTTTCCCTTGTTTGGTGGTAATGACAGGGGTTGTGAACTGAATTGGTGAGATATATGCTTCATGTCTAGCCCTCAATCTTGTAACAAATGATTGTTCGACTGTTGGTGGTGGAGGCTGGGACAAGGTGTTTGGTGTTTTGGGTTTATTGGAAGTACTGGTGGTTTGGGAATTAGTGTTGGTAGTAACAGGAAGTTGCGGAATGACTTGTGCAGGGGCAGGGGTGTCTGCATTTTTTGCTGGTGGCCTGGAGTTGTTTTTGGGGTGTTTTGGCTTGTCATAATTGGAGGAAACTTTTATGGAGTTGTGAGAAGGATTGGTGGGACGTACCTGGTGTTGTTGCTGATGCTGAACAATAGAACCTGGGGGGTTTTCATTGGCAGCATGGGTCCCTTTTACTTGGCTTTGAATCAGAGAAGCAGCTGGTGTATCTATGGTTGTCAAATGAGGGTCTGAGGGCTGGGACATGGTATGCTCACTTTCCTTTTGGGGAACTTCAATAGAATGAGGAGCAACATTGGTTGTTTGGTCAATTAGGGTGACAGAAATGACTGAAGCATTTGGTCGAACACTTGTGGAAGTTAAGTATGCTAGATTAACACTTTTAACATTCAACAAGATTGGCTCGATTAAAATCTGGTTAGATGATTTGGAATCAATCTCCTGAGAATTGGGGATCGTTTGACACTGGTCTTGGGCCATTTGGTCCAACATAACCCCTATGGCCGGCCAATTGAGGGACTTCTGAGCTTCTCTTTTGAGATTTTTGATCAGTTCCTATATTAGATTGGCAGAAAACTTTGCTTACCTGCTCCTTAGGAAGTGTAGGAGCCTTTGAAGTAGGTTGGAGCATTCCAATTGGCCTAGAGGGGAGGGTGGCATATTGTCGACCACCTGATGGAGTTGAGTTGACTAGGTGAAAAGATTGTAAAATTGAAGCTGTTGATTGGTACCCATATAAAATTGATGGTTCAATGCTGTTGTTCTCTTCCTTGCACGTCTTTTGGTACCAAGCATTCTCAATTTGACCAGCTAGAACTCCATTTTCGGCCACCTCTAAGCTGCCTTCATTCTTCAATAGATCATTAGGAGTGATTCCCACGGTGAAATCTGTTGATATTTGGAGATGAGTTGCGCTTGGTGATGGAGAAGAGTCTCCACGGTTTGAAATTGTTAAGTTTGGCCCAGAATTGAGTTGGGAATTTTCAGAGGCACCCAAGCAGTTATTTGCTACAGTGATCGCGTTGCCATTTTTGAGATTTGTAGCAGCTGGGTTGGAGTTTTGGAGTGAAATTTGTTGGACAGAGTTCGCCTTTAATAGGCGCATCTTTTGACGATGAACGGAGGAGCAGTGGCCATATCGCCACTGTGTGGGTAATGTAGCTGTGAGTCACCTGTTTGGAGAGCGTTTAATTTTTTTTGAGTAGGTGAGGAAATGAGGCACAGATGAATTGGGGTTTTCAGATTGTTATTTGGGGGTTTGGGTGAATTGTGCACATCATGTGTTTGTTTAAATGCCACAATGAGTCGTGAATGTAATGTGTGACCAATTGTGCGAAAGAAGTCTCAGTAACCGCCTTTGGTTCACATTTATTGTTTTTCTCTACTGATGATCTTTATTTCAGTTAGTATGACGCCCTCCAAGAAATATTAAACCACTGGTGCTTCCGCCAATAGTCAAGTTGGAACATCTAGGCCACGAGCTTCAACTAATGTTCGCCATTATGGTAGTACCAAGTTCGTCTCCATTGCGGCCCATGACCGTTTTGGTCACAAAGCATCAAAGAAGCCTATACCGGAGAGGGGAATTGATATAGGGTCCCTCCAATATGACTGTCCTAACATGTACAATGAATTGGTCTGGCGCAGGCTGGACATTTTCTTTGAAGAACTGGATGAAGCTAATTTGATGGTCATGTGGGAGTTTTACACGAACCTTCTAGAACACGTGAACAATGTTTGCACGATGCGAAAGAGAAATATGGACGCATCCATTGAGGCCATTCGGAGAGCTTACCAGTTACTAATGTTCAGGGAGGACCCGAAGGCAGAGGGCTACTATGAAGCCCACGGCAGATGATTCACCATGTGGGATTTGTTCTTTGAGACAATATGTATGCCCAACAAGGATGTCGTGTGGATTATACCAGGGAAGAAGTTTCATTCGGCGGCACTCACCTTTGAAGGGACATGTTGGTTGTATATCATAAATAGCCGCCTGCTCCCCTCATCCAACACTACTGAAATGAATGGTCCTTGAGTTGCATTGATCTAGTGCTTCTAAATAGCCACGATTTTGATGTGGCCAAGGTTATTCACGAATAGATGTTCATACATTGTCCAGTACGACGGTATGGGTTCTTCTTTCCTTCCCTGGTCACTAGATTATGCCGGACAGCGCGGGTGCTGGAGAACTTGAGTGTAGATTGAAGAGTGAAGAAAGAAATAAAGTTTCGGCAGATAAAGTGACCATTGGGAAGGGCTCTTTGGTACTTGGAGGTGCGAATAGTGATGATTCAGATGCACCAGAGGAGGGAGATGAAAGGCAGGATGAAGTTGTGATAGAGTCTCCAACAAATGTGCAAGTTCCAAAGGCCAAAGGAACATCTGTGGTCAGACGAAACATGCGTATGACAGCCTTAGAGCATGAAATGGCAGGGTTGCGCACTTCTATCACAGACTTGGGGGCTCGATTTGATGCATTGGCCTCCCAAATTTCTAAATCGGAAAAGAAGATTATGGCTTGGCTGCGTGCGCTGGGTAGGGCATGCCATCTCAACCCAGGCACTGTCTCCGATCATGATTGATACACTAGGGAAGTCCTTTACCTCATATTACTTTATTTTGTATGCCATGGGGACATGCCATCATTTTAAGTGTGGGGTGGGGATACTTTGTTTGTATGTATATATGTATAGGACCGTGACTTGATTTTGGTCTTTGGTTAGCTTTACTAAATGGGTGAATGTGTGAAAACGATTTAAATTTTTGACTTGTCCCAACGATGGATATCACTTGACGGGTTTCTTAAGGGTCTAATTCGAAAGAAAAAAAAGAGAGAGGAGAAAGATTTTCTTTTGTAAGTAGTGTATCAATTCCCCCTTGGTTTTTCTTTGGACCGCAGTTCTTTTCCAAGGGTTTCATTTGAATCCGGTGTAGTTAGTTTTTACTTTTGAATAGGAACTCATAGGCTATGGGCTAAAATGGAAATAGGATCTCTTAACGTCGTTATGCCTTGAATATAGCAGGTACTTTAGTGTGATGCTTAGGCTCAGTTGTTGACTCCTGTAAGAATGCCTTAAATTGTATGTTCTTAATTTGGCTTAAGTACCTTGACTATAGTGTTTTGATGATCTAATCTGGAGTGAGTCATGTGTCATGCGTGTGTCAGGATTTTTGTATTTTGTGCGCTATATTTGATGCCTAGAACTTGCCTCGTGTGTTTTCAAAGAAAAATAGTAGTTATGTTCAGTCTTGGAAGTGATATAAGCATTTCTTTGTGGAGCCATATATATATATATATATATATATATATAT
>MU705100.1:0-14060 GCA_026770625.1 Nicotiana glauca
GTGTGTGTGTGTATATATATATATATATATATATATATATATATATATATATATATATTGGATGTTTTGAACATTTTGCTTACTTGTTTTATATGATTCATGTATTTTTAATCATATAGGACAAATATGCATGTAATTATAGTATCTAATAAATACGCTGGTGTTCCTAAGTTTGGTTTCAAGATAAATACTAGTGGATTCCAGTTGTAGTCTGAGGCATAAAAAAAGTCTTTTCGTTTTTAAACCTTTCTCTTAGGAAAGAAATTTAGCATCTGAATATAACCAAAAAACTAAGAAAAAAGAAAGATGGATTATAATGACACTAACATGCTTCAAGATTTGGTCACTAAGAGCATTTTCATTAGGAGGCCAACATGAATTCTAACTACAACATTCTAAATAACAGGACATTATATGGAAAGAATTTTCCATAAACTTCATTCAAGATTTACATTTTTGAAGGTCAAAAGGAATGTCTAATACGGAAAAATCAGCAATTAGAACATCATTTAAACAAGTCATTGATTAGCTAAACTCGTGTACATGCTTGATACTTAAAAGGAACCAGATTATACATAAATATAATACTTTCTAGGTATAAAATACTCTAAAGGGATTCAAAATATTTCTTTCCCATTCATTATTGACCCAAAAATAGTACAACAGTTGAGGAATTTACCTGATCAACAGAAAGAAAATATTAGCAAAGGAAGGACTAAATTTCAGCAACTAACAGCAACGTAACAGCAGCGAACAACAGTAAATCCATGTTAAAACAGCCCGAAAACTTAGAAAAGAAACCCAGAAACGAACTCTAAAGAAGCCTTATACTTTTCTAAAAGTTTGCACTCTAAGATTCTTTCCTAAAGCTTACCATTTCAGCTTACTTTTCATGTGTTCAACTGCTGATTTTTTTTTTTTGTGTTTTTTGCAATTCTAAAAAATGTGTATGGAAGTGTGATGGAGTCCCCTCAATAATGAAGAAAGGACAGCCCTTAAATAGGCAAAGAAAAACCAACTTTTTGGACAGATTTTGGTTTCCCAAAAATCTGTCCAAAAGAGGCTGAATTTGTGTGTTAAAGGATGTCCAAAAAGTGAAAGGACAGCCTGAAATCTGCTATGGTAGGAGCCAAATGGTCACTTCAGCCACCCTACTAAAATCAGGCTATTAGTACCCTATTTTATGATAAAAATATCTAAATTTTAGATTTTAACAACACCAATTCAAATACTCAAATCTAATCCAATCATAAAATAGACAAAGTAACCACAAGGCTTTGATTGTAACTAAATTGAGCATTCAAACAAACTAAATTAAAGCAATGTGATCTCTACAAACTAACAGTGAACAACTGAAACCACGAAATATTTCGCAAAATAGAATTTGGATGAGCATCGCTTAATTATCATTTAATGATCAACAACGAACTCTTATGATATGAGCTAACAAGCGATTCACAACTAATATTACCATAGTTTAATTAACCTATAGATACTACTAACAAAATTATAAACAAAGATTAAACCTTAAAACTAAATCTGAAGTACATGCTGAAATATCAGAAACGGGAAAGGGGAGACGGGTTGAAGATTTATCGAAAACTCGAGCACACAGGCAACTGTGAAACAATGGCATCGATGGTGGTGATTCGACCCCGGGCATGATTTTATTGTTGATTGATACCAAAATCCTAAATACGGTGAGTTGAATGTCGATTTCGGTATAATCGACAATAAAATCATGTCTGAGTCGATTGGAGGCGAGAACGGGAAGGAGAGATGGAGGCACCGGCGGTGACGCGGCCAAATAGCGGCGGCTGGACGGCGACAGTAGGGGTGGCTACCGGTGGCGATTGGGTTTTTTGAGGTTTTGAGTTGGGGATATGGAAAGAGGGGGATAAGAAGAAGCCGGTGGTGTAAAATTTCCGGAATTTGGGATGGTGGGCGGCGGCTAGGATTTCATTTTTTGTAGATATACGGAGATTGGTGGAGGTTTGGAGGATATGAGTGGTATAGGTAGAAAGAGGAGGAAGAGGGGAAGAGATGGTGAAATTTTGTGATGGATTGGAGGATGCCGGCGGCGGCGGCGATAGGCGGCAACTGGGCGGAGCTGAGAGGGAGAGAAGAGAGAGTGATGAGATGGGAAGAAGAAAGGAAACAAGGGAAAAATGGGGGAAAATTTTGGGGGTTTTAGGCTTTAAATACCTAGGATGAAGATCAAACTAGGACCGTTGGATCAAGTCAAGATGGGTGGCCAAGATTAAATCTTGATTCTCTTAATAAAACGACGTAGTTTTAAGGCAAAACTACGTAGTTTTAAATCCTTTCAATGCCAGCCCTTTATCTTGCACTCTTGGCCACTTTTTCTTTCAAATTTGGCCAAAATTTCTTTCTTAATCCTACTTATTAAACTAAATTTACACGAAAAAATAAATTAATTAAATAACTTATTCAAATGATCAATTAACTAGATTGATTCACCAATTAAAAAGTTAATCAATTCCTAAAATGCACAAATAAAGGAAGAACTATTATTTTTTGATATTTTGAGGATAAAAATATGCAATTAAAGATAAAATTTTTGAGAAAAACAATTAAAATAACAAAAATACTAATAACTTTAGGAGGTGTTAAAATAGTGCAAAAAATTAGGTGTTCACAGCTGCCCCTCTTTGCTCGAGAACATGAAGAGTTTTCGTGCAAAGAAAATTGAATGCCATAGCTAATTTTTTGCTCACATATCACTACAATGAAAGCGTGTTTTTTTGAAAAAAGGGTGACCGAACCTTGCTTCCGAGGTTGCCTACATATCCTTGGCTGTAAAGGAATCAGGTCAGTGTAGTTCTGAAAAAATTTGGTAGCTGGGACTACCAAACACTGGAGTTAAGACTGTTGTTGCTCCTGCTGTTGCTGTTACTCTTACCGTTACTGCTTCTTACATCACAAGAAAAAGAGAAGAGAACTACATATGTCTGCAAACTAAGAGTAAAAAATTCCTATCTACGTGTCTTTTGGAGTCAAATCTTGATTCTTGACTTGCTCTCTCGTGTTGACCTTAGACTGGATCTTGATTCTCTTTAAAGAAGAGATTATGACTCAATCTTGATTGCTTGCTTTCTGGATCAGAATTTTGAGAAAATGAAACTTGAGAAGTTGGGTTACTGACAAATTGCCAAAGCTAAACTCCAACTATCATGTGATTGAAAGACTTCTTCCTTCTAATGATAATTGAAAATCCAAGCTTTGATCGTCACAACCTATGCTCTACGGCGGGGCTTGCAAAGCCATCAAAGATAAACAAGACGAACAAAATTTTCTACTCCAGTTTGGTACTGAGAAAATTTTGTGAGTTATTGGGTAAAACTGCTGATCAACTTTATTTTATTTGAAAAATGCAAAAGTGATACTGAAGAATCTGAATCTAATGTGCTTCTCTTAAGAGTAGAATTGATAAATTTAGACTAGGAGGTGCATCTACCATGGATAGCATTGGAATGATTGCGAGATAAAATGACTCGAACTAGGAATTGCGTCTCCTAAGAGTAATGATTTATATTAGGAAGTGCGTCTCCTATTAGACTGAATAGAGTTGACTCAAGATAGGAAGTGTGTTTCCAACGAATACGGTGGAAGGACTCGGACTAGGAAGTGCGTCTCCTACGAGTGAGGTTGAGGGACTGGTACTAGGAAGTTTGGTTCCTAGGATTGATGGTTCAAGCTAGGAAGTGTGTCTCCTATTGGAATGGATCAAACTAGGAATTGTGTCTCCTACGAATGAGGTCAAAAGATTTGGACTAGGAAATGCATCTCCTAGGATTGATGGTTCAGATTAGGAAGTGTGTCTCCTAATGGAATGACTCAAACTAGGAAATGAGTCTCCTACGAGTGAGGTTGAAGGGCTTGGACTAGGAAGTGTGTCTCCTAGGATTAATGGTTTATATTAGTAAGTGCGTCTCCTATTGGAATGACTCAAACTAGTAATTGCGTCTCCTACGAATGAGGTCAAAGACTTGGGCTAGGAAGTGCGTCTCCTACGACTGGTGGTTCAGATTAGGAAGTGCGTCTCCTAATGAAATGATTCAAACTAAGAAGTGCGCCTCCTACGAGTGAGGTTGAAGGGCTTGGACTAGGAAGTGCGTCTCCTAGGATTGGTGGTTCAGATTAGGAAGTGTATCTCCTATGAATAAGGTTTCAAGACTTGTACTAGAAAGTGTGTCTCCTAAGATTTGGTGGTTTAGATTAGGAAGTGTGTCTCCTTCTGGAATAACTCAAACTAGGAAGTGCATCTCCTAGGATTGGTTGAAAGGTCTGGACTAGGAAGTGCACCTCCTTGGATTAATGATTCATATTTAGGAAGTGCTTCTCCTATTGGAATTGCTCAAACTAGGAAGTGCATCTCCTGTTGAAAGGTTTGGACTAGGAAGTGCGTCTCCTAGGATTGATGGTTCAGATTAGGAAGTGTGTCTCCTATTGGAATGGCTCAAACTAGAAATTGTGTCTCCTATGAATAAGGTCAAAAGACTTGGACTAGGAAGTGCGTCTCCTAGGATTAATGATTCAATATTAGGAAGTGCATCTCCTAGTGGAATTGCTCAAACGAGGAAGTGCATCTCCTACGAATGAGTTTGAAAGGTTTGGACTAGGAAGTGCATCTCCTAGGATTGATGATTCAGATTAGGAAGTGCGTCTCCTATTAGAATGACTCAAACTAGGAAGTGCATCTCCTAGGATTGGTAGTTAAGATTAGGAAGTGCGTCTCCTATTGGAATAACTCAAACTAGGAAGTGCGTCTCCTAGGATTGGTTGAAACGTTTGGACTAGGAAGTGCATCTCCTAGGATTAATGATTCAATATTAGGAAGTGCGTCTCCTAGTGGAATTGCTCAAACTAGGAAGTGCATCTCCTACGAATGAGTTTAAAAGGTTTGGACTAGGAAGTGCATATCCTAGGATTGATGGTTCAGATTAGGAAGTGCGTCTCCTATTAGAATGACTCAAACTAGGAAGTGTGTCTCCTAGGATTGGTTGAAAGGTTTGAACTAGGAAGTGCGTCTCCTAGAATTAATTATTCAATATTAGGAAGTTTGTCTCCTATTGGAATAACTCAAACTAGGAAGTGCATCTCCTACGAATAAGTTAGAAAGGTTTGGACTAGGAAGTGCGTCTCATAGGATTGATGGTTCAGATTAGGAAGTGCGTCTCCTAGGATTGGTAGTTCATATTAGGAAGTGCGTCTCCTAGGATTGGTAGTTCAGATTAGGAAGTGTGTCTCCTATTGGAATAACTCAAATTAGGAAGTGCGTCTCCTAGGATTGGTTGAAAGGTTTGAACTAGGAAGTGCGTCTCCTAGGATTAATTATTCAATATTAGGAAGTGCGTCTCCTATTGGAATAGCTCAAACTAGGAAGTGCATCTCCTACGAATGAGTTTGAAAGGTTTGGACTAAGAAGTGCATTTCCTAGGATTGATGGTTCAGATTAGGAAATGTGTCTCCTATTAGAATGACTCAAACTAGGAAGTGCGTCTCCTAGGATTGGTAGTTCAGATTAGGAAGTGCATCTCCTATTGGAATAACTCAAACTAGGAAGTGCATCTCCTAGGATTGGTGATTCAATATTAGGAAGTGCATCTCCTATTGGAATTGATCAAACTAGGAAGTGCATCTCCTAGGATTGGTAGTTCAGATTAGGAAGTGTGTCTCCTATTGGAATAACTCAAACTAGGAAGTGCGTCTCCTAGGATTGGTTTAAAGACTTGAAGGGAATGTAACCAGGGGTTTGCCCCCTGTACAACTAGAAAAGAATGTAACCAGGGGTTGGTGGCGTGTACCACTAAGAGGGAATATAACAAGGGTTGGAGCTCTGTATCAGTGAGAAGGAATATAACTAGGGGTTGGCACCCTGTATTACTAAGAGAGAATAAGGCTAGGGATTGGCACCTTATATCGCTGAGAGAATGTAACCAATGGATGGAGCCTTGTATCACTAAGAGAGAAAGTAACCAGGCGATAGGATACCTTGTATAAAAATGGAACTTCACTAAATATGGTTGTACCTTATGTCGGAAAATGCAGCTAGGGATTGGTGTACCCTATACTAAATATGCGGCTAGGGAGTGGTGTGCCCTATTTCAAAATGGAACCTCAACTAAGGATTGATGTACCTTATGCTGGAAAATGTAGTGGTTGATTATGTGATTATAGGCATATCTAGAAAGAAAAAGTAGAGAGACCTTTGGTGACAATTCGTCCTTTGAGAACTTCAATTCTACATCGGTTTGTTTCTTGCTTCAAACAAAGAAATATTTGCGAGTTTAACAATGGTGGTCGGTTTGTGGCCTTGAATGCCCTGAGCAATTTGAATCTGCGGCCACCTCGTTGTTAGAGAACTGATTTGCAAGTATGGTACCAAACAGTTAGGAGGCTTTGTACCGTGTTCTAGAAACTTTGGCTTTGTACTATTGCCTCCGACTGTTTCATAACTGGATGTCTAAGGTGTTGTTGAACCTTGTCTATAAAGCAAGTCTCCACTTTGGTAGTTTTTTCCTTTAAAAATCAAACTTGATTATTTTGCACCCGATATTAGTTTATGTCGGGGGTGCTATCAACTTTTCCCATGAAGCAAGTATTGCTTAGCTACCTTTTCGATGTCTTCAAAATACTTTTTTCGGATTATCAGAGGAAATCACAGTTGGATTCGTGCCTTTGTCAATATCGTGTATGCCCCACATCCTTTATTTTGCACTTTTAGGAAACAATGACCAATTTTGTGGCCCTATGTTTATTGGCTTCTAAAAAATTAGACCAGCAAACTTTTGGAACTTCCGTTGGCATGAACCCTCAGGTCTCGTTTAGCTTCAACAAACTTATTGTGCATTTTGCTTCCTGGGTATGTCCTCTTCGATGTGCCAGGATAGAAATCGCTTTGTACAATTGGAAAGCTGGTAACAGATGTTGAAATCATTTCTCAATTTTTTTAACAAAGACTGACTCAAAAAATAAAAATCAAATGGATAAAATTACATGATGTAAAAGTGAGAAGGAATAGTATTTAACTAAAAATGGCACTTTACGGGGAGATAAAGAAAAAAAGGGCTCCTTTGAATATGGTAGCCAACTTTAATGATCATGATATGCACTTTGGACTAAGAGGCCGAATCTATCCAACCAATCTACCATTTCTTCTTGTTGTTCCTTTTCATCTTTGAAGTGGGCCTCTCTGTGCCAATCATTTGCATCAAATCACAGTTCACCTTCGACCAGTGGTGCCCTGAAAGGTTTTTACCAACCGACCTCTCTCATTTATTTATCTCTACTTACCATCGCCTTATAGTGCCCATGAGGGTTTTCACCAATAAGACTCTCTCATTTCCATTCATTATCTCTTCTTTGTTTTCGCCTTTTTTGTGCAAGCAACTTGACATTGTTCTACGTTGTGTGAAAACTATTTCTTATTGCGTGTTTACCTTGGCATTCTTAGGATTATTTGGAAGGTCTTTATTTGGAAGGCTTTTGGAGAGGGTTAGAAAGAAAGGGTCACAATAAGGCTCAAAATAGACTCAAGATGATAGTGTTGTATATTTACAACTATTGGAATCGACTCTTCATAAAATAAAATAAAAAATAAAAAAATTTCTGCCCCGGTTTCAGATACTGGGGAATTTTTATTTTTGATTTGGTTAGATTGAACCCTAGTGTAGAGCTGCCTACGTATCCTTTAAAGGAATCAAGTCAAACGTAGTTCAAACTAACATAAAAGATTTCTTTGTTGTTTTTCTATTCATTTTTTCATTTTTCATTTCTCATTTCTCTTTCCTTTTCTTCTCTTTTGATTTATTTTTTATAATCAGATTGTCCTAGCTCCTCTCTTTCTGTTGGCATGGATCTTCATTTTTCTTTTGACTCTATACTTAATTCCAAAAGAGGGGGGTCAAAGAAAAATAAAAGAGGCTAAAAAAAAAGGGGTAACGAAGGGTATAAAGTGTTTGGGTAGAAGAAAAAGGTCCTCGCAGCCTCAAGAATGCCAAGCATTCTATCTCTTCTCAGGTTTCGGCATTGATGGACACAACTCACTTCTTGGTTTTGTCAGTTGTATAGTTTCATAGTCAATATCTTGTTCGCAACAGATGACTTTTGACAATTTGGAGTCACTTTTTCTTGGTCCTTATCCTGATGTAGAAGGGTGCACTTCAGTACCAGCTAATCATTTTAAATTCCCTGGGATGCACCTTCTTTGGGGATTTTGGGTCATCTACCCTGATATGATTAGATTATGCATGCCATGGCAGAAACCTTTTCGCTGATTAGTCCCACCAAACTTCAAAACTTTCAATTATCCTTAAGCCAGTATTCATGATGTTTTGGTTCCATGTGATCTTGACACAGGCTTATCATTAAAGTTTTTCAACCTTTTACTTGTTCTCCACGTGTTTTTTCCTCGATTCAATTCAAGATTGGACAAGCTTTCTAAAATCTAGCTGAAAAGTCCGCATGTATGTCATGCCACTAAAATTAGCGTGAAAAGAATTATATATGCAAGAAGAACTAAACATAATGTATTAAAATGACACAAACAAAAAAGAAAAAAAAAGTATTTCATTAATTAAAGGATAGAGAGGCTTGATGACAGGACAAACAAACAACATCTGGATCATAACCTCAAAATAATCCGGACGATAGAAATTATGACAAAATAAGTTACCAAGACTCCTTCCCGTCAAGGAATGGAGTGACTTTCCAATTATCAAGCTCAACATCTTAGCTACGAATTTGCACATCAGCATCAAACAAAATCGTCACCAATTTTGATTCCCTTGCATTCAGTGGATAGGTTCTTGACATTTTCCACCAAACCGTCCCCATATTCTTTATCATTGTAAATCATACGAACAATGCGTGCTTGGTCATGACGTTTAGGGTGCCATTATCTTGGACCATGATCATTCCTTCTTGAATTATCTTTTCTATTTCCTTTTTCAAAGCCCGACAACCCTCAATGCTATGTCCCTGGACATTAGAATGGTACATGTACTGTATAGTAGGGTCAAACCTTTTGCCTATGAATCAGGAACATACCCTTGAAGCGGCTCAATCATGCCACAATGTTTAAAACTTTCAAACAAACTCGTGTAGGATTCTACGATTGGCGTGAAATTGCCCCTCTGCTTATGTTTCCTTTCATACTCTTGTTTTGGATGAGCGTTGTAGAGTGATTGAGAGTGCTGATGTTGCGGATGAAGGTATGTTAAAGTTGGGGCCTGCATATGTTGGCAATTGGATGGTTTGGCAAAAGACTGAGTTGCATACTGTGGAGCAACTTAGTGTCGTGGATCTGGGGGTTGAGATGCTCCTTTTTGGCCTCTTTTTGCCCGTGATACCATCATGGCCTCCTCATCCTTCTTCCTTTGGTTAACACAGCTATACGACCTATTCTGGATTTCTTTGGTGGCTACTTTGAGAGCCGCTTGACTTATAATTTGGCCAATATTGAGGCCGTTCTGGACCATTTCTCCTATCTTGATTGCATCAGCAAAAGGTCTGCCCATTGCAGCCATCATGTTTTGAAAATAATCAGGATCCTGAGCCTAAAGGAAGATAGTGATTATCTCATGGTCATCCGTAGGTGGTTTAACTCTGGATGCTTGCTCTCTCCACCTAACGGCATACTCCCTGAAGCTTTCAGTCGGCGTTTTCTTCATATTGGATAGGGAATTGCGATCTGGAGCAATATCAATATTGTACTGAAATTGTTTGACAAAAGTCTGGGCCATGTTGTCCCAAACATGCTAATGAGAGATATATTGGTCAATGAACCATTCAGAGGCTACCCCTGCCAGACTCTCCCCAAAATAAGCCATCAGCAACTCTTCTTTTCCTCTTGCACCCCTCAGCTGGTTGCAGTACCTTTTCAAATGGGCGATAGGGTCGCCGTGCCCATCATATTTCTGAAATTTTGGTGTCTTGAACCCTGGGGGTAAATGGATGTGAGAAAACATGCACAGATCACTGAATGAGACACTTTTGTGACCACCTAGTCCTTGTATGTTCTTTATGTTGTGCTCAAGACTTCTCATTTTCCTGACCATCTCGTCTGGCTCTCCTGTCTTTGCAGCCTTTTCATTTTCTGCAGGTAACACATACTGTGGGGTCTAACTGTGTGGAGTCGAACCCTTAAAAGCCATATCTGGAGAGTAGTATTGGCCATCATAAGCATGAGATAGCGGCTCGATGTTTGGACTCGTCACAAGATTTGGTGGGGGATTGTATACACAGGCGGACCAGAAACGACGAGAGGTATGTTTCTAACCGGTGAGGCAGAAGGTTGTGCATTAGGGATACTAGGGACGGTATGGAAGTTGTAGTTTGGCACATACCCTGGTGGTAGAATGTGATCGCTTGTTGCAGGGAGCGATCGTTGAGTAGCCTGAGGTATGGTGGAAGTTCCCTCAGACAGACCCTAAGGCGGAGGCTAACCAGAGATCCAAGCCTGATACACATCACTTAGTTGATGTTTCAATTTTCTTACTTCCTCCAACTCTTGCTCAACCGATTGACCCAGAGGGTCGTCACTAACCAACTCAATTTCATTATTATTAGCCATCGCTACCTCCCCCTTAGATCTGGTCAAGTAATGATGTGTTTCCAGTTTCACCACAAACCAACCACCATAAGCTTACTTGATAAGAGTCAACAAATGTGTTAGGGAGCATTTTATAAATACGAATCACACGTAACTATGCTATGCTCCTAACATTATCACGTCTCTAACATGCTTTTGGAAGACTTCATGTTTTATTCCGGCTTATAAGGTTGCTACTTATTGACACTTTTATTTATTCCTCTCCTTTTTTTACACCTTACCTTATTTTAGATCCGTTGAAAAATATCTCGATCGAACCTTTTGTGGGTTCCCTGCGTATCATGTCGCTGCATGAATTAGATCATTACATAGTTCAGGGACACAACCATTTTTTTTAATTTACAAAGGTTTTTTTTTGGGTTATTTTTTTTGAATTTTTCTAAAACAAAATCTTTTTCATTGATTAATCGAATTTTTTCTCTTTTTTTTATACAAGACTTGAAAAAAGGAAAATTACATAAAGATACAACCTAAAAGGATAACATTTAAATAAGACCGAAGTCGACTTAAATAGACCCTCTTTTTTTCTTTTTTTTTTAAAATAAAAATAAAAATAAAAGTAAAAGGCAAAAACAACAAGACTCAAAAGACTCTTACAGACTCGATGACTACAAATGAACAATCAAAGTGGACTGCCAGCTAAAAGAAGACTCTGATCTCTGCAGGAGGCTCCATCAGCATCATTGTAGTCAAAGGGCTTATTCTTGCGACTGACCTCCCATATCATGGTATATGCGCTTCAAGTCTGTGGCAATGTGGCGTGTGAAGTTGAGCGCTACCATAGCAAATTGCTCTTGAGTCAAATCCTGACAAGTCATACACCCCCGGGCAGTAAAAGTAGCCACTTCATAGACCCTCCTTCTAACATGCTCCTGGATCTGACTTAAAAACTGGATCTGTCGCTCATAGTTATTGGCTATGTCAGATATATCCGCCTCGTGTTGTAACTCTAGATTCAACTAGTTCTGGACCTTTGCTAGCTCATTCTCTACCTGGTTCTTACCTGATTCTGCAACCCTGTCCCGAGCCCTTAGATCATGGATGATAAGGTTGTAATGCATTTCTTCGTGCTTTGGAATGGCTGCATGTTGCTGAGCAGCAACCCTTATTCTCGCTTGCTGAAGTTGTGCTTGAAGCATTTGAACTTCATGTGTTAATCTGATTTTCTCCTCTTTAAACTGAAAGCACTGCAAATACCTATTCACATTGGCGATACTTATATCCCTACGTAGAGCCTGGTCATAGTCTCTTGTTATTTCTTCCTTGACCTGCCCCACTCTTGTTCTGATTTTGGTCTCCCATTCCGTCTTGCTCTTCAGAACTATCTCCTTCCTGGATCCAAAAACATCTTGGTCATAGAACCACTCGAGATATGCAGGGTCTAACTCTCCTCGATCCTGATCTTCCACCATAATGTGAAATTCAAACACCTTAATTTCATCCCAAACCTGCTGAGCATATGCCTCACGAACATGATCTTCTGATGTTACCTCCCACGTGAATCTTTGCATATGCTCCACTATAGGCACTGCTTGTTTTCGACCTAACTGGTGTAAGGCTCTCATAGGCACATATGGTTGAAAACCCCGAAGACCCATCAAAATTAGAAATTAATGGTGGTAAGACCTGTATAAGACTTCTTTTGGTGAGTGTGAGCACGTGATTTTTGCCCCAAGCAAATTATTCAAAAAATATATGCAAAAAATAATTTTTTGTGTGGAAACTTGTTGATAATTGTGTAGAAATAACATGATTTGTTTTTACTTTTGGAAAAATAAAGCAAAGAAAAATCAAAACAAAATACCATTTTTTTGTATTAATTAGAAAATACTAAAAATAGAAATTAATTACTCTTTAATTTTAGAAAAATCAGAAAAATAAAAGAAAAATACAAAGAAATAATAAATACAGTAGTAATACAAAAAATACAGAAAAGAAAATAAATAAAAATATATAATACAAAAAATATTAAGAAAATACAATGTATAAATACAAAAGGCAATATACAAAGAAATTGGGCCAAATAACATATTTCATTGGCCCAATTGATGCAATACACAGACATGGTCCAAATTAAAATGACCGGTCATTTTTTTTAAAAAACCAAACGACACCGTTTTATGAAGCTGAATCCGGATCGTTGAAAATGTGATCAAACGGTCTAGGAATAGCGGTCGTCTAATAAATAAAACGACGTCGTTCATATGAAACAATCGAGACCGTTCATTTGATTCATCTAACGGTTGAAGATGAGATCTTTATTAATTCATACGACGTCGTTTTGGGTGTAATTGCATCTGGACCGTTGGTATATTTAATCCAACGGCTCCAGATCATCCGAAGCTTTTAAATATACAAACATAATACATACATTCATTATACACATTTCGTCTCTTTAAACACAAACCCTAGCCGCCCTAGTTTTCTCTCAACTACCCGCCGGAAACCTACCGGCGGGGAACACTACCAATTCAGATCAAACCACCATTAACACCCCTTCATCGTCTCCCTCTCCTCTTCCACCCTATCATATCAGATTCCCCAGAAAACCACTGGAAAACCTCAAATAATCCAAAAAGTATCGCCGGACCCTACTCCGGCGACCACCACTTATGAACCAGTGTTTGCCATTAACACCATATGACCGTCTCATCGTCCTCTTCAACCCCCACTAGTTAGATTTCCTTGAATAAGCTCTAAACCCTTCGAATATTGAAAAGTGTATCGTCGGAATTTCATTCCAACGAACATTCCTAGTCCCAAAACCATCCCATCAAACCCCTAACTCGTTTCCTGAGAGTCTTGCTTACAAAAAGACTCGGAGAGTCTGCTTGAGATCCAAAAAGCCAAAAAAAATAGTTCTCGAACTTCTATTACTGGAGAATCAAGAAAAGAGAGAAAAATGAAGAAAAAGATAGAAAAAGAAAATAGAAGAAAGAAAGATAGAAACAAGAATGAGAAAGCTAAGTAGCCCTAACCCTAATTTTTCTACTTACACGTCTGTCTCTCGACCTCTTCTACTTCTTCTGTTTCTGTGCCTTCCTGAGTATAATATGAGTTTATTACATGCTTAGCCACTTTCTAATTATATCTAGTTGAGGAAATCTTGATTGTGACTGTATAGTTGCCTGATCTTTTACCTTGGAATCGCATGATTATAGGTTTTCTTTTCTGATTAAGGTCATTAGTTAAATAACATGCTATGTAGCCATTCAGGGTTCTTACTTGATAAATCTAAATTCATGATTGAGTGTTCTGTTAATTGGATTCAACCTATTATCAATTTGTTCATCTGAATCCTGTTAATTGAGTGTTTAATCGTAATATGGCTATATTTATAAGACTGTCTAATGCTGGCTATCATTGCAATGCAATTTTGACTTTTGACTTTTCTGAATTTCTGATTAATTAAAGGGTTAATTGG
>MU705100.1:15729-29270 GCA_026770625.1 Nicotiana glauca
GTTTAACTAATTTCACGGTCTTTTCCAAAGTAATAAGAAATAGATACCTTAGGCACAATTTTAATATACATTCTCAAGTACGGGTGTACATTTATGTGACCCAAATCCTACTCTCAACGAAGTCGAAATGTATCTAAAGCCACAGGCGTACTGGTACGGTGTGGTTAAAGAATGCATTTTCATGACGTTGCAATTCTTTAAAAATTGAAAAGCAGAACACTAATGTACATAATTAAAAACATATAATTGGAATCAGATAAAAACAAATGCAACAGTTGAGCGACCGTGCTAGAACCACGGAATTCGGGAGTGCCTAACACCTTCTCCCGGGTTAACAGAATTCCTTATCCGGATTTCTAGTTCGCAGACTGTAACAGAGTCAAACTTTCCTCTGTTCGGGATTAAACCGGTGACTTGGGACACCATTATATTCTCAAGTGGCGACTCTGAAAAACTTAAGTAACTAATCCCGTTCCGACTGTCCTTAAATTGGAAAAACTCCTCTACGCCCTCGCGGGTAAAGTAGTATTAAAAAAGGAGGTGCGACAGTGAGAACCAGTGGTAGTTCCATGTGATTTGAGTAGCAGTCAACTTTTGAAGATGCCCTCTCCATGCTTTGACTCCCCTGGGGAAGCTACTATCTTCAGTCAAATCTTCAGACCCATTTCCAAGCTCATTGTTGCTCCAATGAACACTAAAATTTACCCGTGCAGGATGACTGAGAAGGTGCTCTAAAAACCATATTTGGAGTATGATGTTACAGTCCTCAAAGAAATCTTTTCCTTCCTGACACTTGGTCAAGGCATGGTAAATATCAGACAATATCATTAGAATGATAGTGACGTCCTTTCCATTCAACAAAACGGTGATTATGCCAGGTAATCGAATATTAACATTTTTGTCATGCCCCGAGAAAACCATTGTCCCTAGAAATGCTACTAGGAATGCTTTCCGCCCATGGCTTTGCCAAGTTTTGTATCTAATTTTAGTATCAAGCTCTTTTCCATGCTTTGAAAATCCACCTGGACACCCATACCTGTCGTACAAAAAGTCCAATCGAATGTGTCCTCATTCCATACTTGCTATTTTATTTTGGCTGATTGTCATCTGCTCAAGGAACTTACTACCAATGACATCCCTCGGGGCCAAGGGTCTCTTTTTCCGAAGCTCATCACCTAACTTTGTGTATCCAACTAACTCCTCTAAAGTGGGAGTCATTTCAAAATCATTAAAACGGAATACATTGTTATTAGGATCCGAAAAATGCACCAACGCCTCGATTAAGACCCCCCTTGGGTTGATCTCCATAATATTCACTAAATTACCCAGATGGTCCTTTATCTTTTCCTGCTCACAAACGCCCATATGTTTCCACCATTGCCTCAGCAACCGGGGTGTTTTATGCACAAGCTAAATCTGCAAGGGCTCATCATCTTTTGGATTTTTATCGGGTCTTCCACTTACTGAATTCATATCTTACCTGGATAAATAAAAATGTGAGGTCAAGTCCTAATATAAACTCGAAGAAATGACATCGGACAGGCTTTTGGATAAGACAATTAACGACCTTCTCAGTGGAGAATTCCTCGTTTTGAAGGATCACTAAGACCCAACTGATCAGACTCGATTGATATACCAAATTTGGATGAAAAGGACCAGAATCTAGGATGATTAACCACGTATCTCACAGAGGAAACAAGACATGATAAAAACCAGCCGACCGAGGACAAAACGATAAAAGATGACAAGAGGGACACGATGGTTATTCTTATGAAAACGGTTCTTCAGTACTTCGAAGGAAAGTACTATGACTGTCTCGGTAAAAACATCCGTACACATGGATAAACGGGTAAAATTAGACAAAAAAATTCATTCTTTTATGAAAACAGCCATTATGGTACTTCCAAGAACATTTTTTAAGGTTGACTCAACTAAGATGGTCGGCAATAAGGGCAACACGGTAAAAATGTGAAAATAAATAAACAAAATGAATATTTTGCGAAAATAGCTCCTCGATGCTTCCAAGGAAGGCTGTCCTGGCAAAACAGCCGGAATACGAGGGCAAAATAGTAAAAGATGACCAAAAATAGCAATTTTTTATTATTATTTTTTTTCCAAAATTTTATGCACATGCATAATTTTTATGCCTTTTTAAAAAAAATATGGGCTAAACCCGATGGAGGTTGCCTATGTACCTCACTGGGCAGTGAGAATCAAGCTCCCATAGTTCAATGAAACCGACTATTTATTTTTTGATTTTTATGAAAATTAATCTTTACACCTCACTTCACGCTACTTCAAAATTTTAGTAAAAAAGGATTATTTATACTAAAGTGGGAGAATATTTTTTTTTTCTTTGTTTTAATTCCGCTCAACTAATTTTCTAAAGTCAGTCAACAATGCAAGCAAGCCTTCCAAATGATGTAGCAAATAGCACATAAGTGAGCATGATGGTCTCAAAGAGGATACATGTCCTATACAGACCCGACCCCTGTCCCGAGTTTCGCTAATTCAAATGCATGTGATGCACATAAAGTAACCTACTAGGGATATCCGACATGAGGTTTTTCTTCTAGTTTTAAATCGTGGCGGAGAAAGTATCTAGACTGGCTTATTCGAGTGGACAAACTCGAGGCGAGAAGGGTCAGTGTACCGGTAGCATTGCTTTCCGGCTTAATTGGTGGTGCTCCCTACCTAAAATATGTGTGACTAAAATGCTTCACCAGATGACAAACACCTCGACTATGTGACGACCCCAAAGGGTCATCACCGGATTTCTCCCTTATTCTGTGCTTTTGAGGCCTTTAAAACCTCACTTATAGTTGCCTCGATTTACGTGCTCAGTCCGGACACATAGCCAGAAAGCTTTTATATTGAAATATGTGGAATCTGTGAAAAATTTGAAGAATTTTGATATTATTATGATTAAAGTTGACTTCGGTCAATATTTTTGGTAAACGGACCCAGACCCGTAATTTGATGGTCCCGAAAGGTCCGTAGAAAAATATGGGACTCGGGCATGTGCCCGGAGTCGAAATCCGAGGTCTAGAACCCGAGTAAAAGAATTTTTCTGTTAAATTATTTTTCTGAAATTGTTAAGGAAAATAGAAATGAAAATTGATTAAAAGACTATGGTATCGGGCTCGTATTTTGGTTCCGATGCTCGATACAAGTCTTATATATTGTTTAAGCGTTTTCTGTGAAGTTTGGTCGAAATCGGACGTCGTTTGATGTGTTTCGGACTATAAGTTCCAAATTTGAAAGTTTATGAAACTTAGAAGAAAATCATGTGTTTTGAGGATTGATTCTATGTATATGATGTTATTTTGGCGATTTGATCGCACGAGTAAGTTCGTAAGATGTTTTTGAGGTTGTGTACATGTTTGGTTTGGAGTCCTGAGGGCTCGGGTGAGTTTTGGATAGGCATCGGATTGCATTTCATATGTTTTAAAAATCTGGTATGAGGCTTCTGCAATTTTCGCAAATGCGAAGCCAGGGCTCGCAAATGCGGATGCCAGCTATCGCAAATGCGAAAGATGGTTCATAAATGCGAAACCAGCCAGGCAGGCCAATGTTCGCAAATGCGAACTTGTCTTCGCAAATGCGAAGAAGAGGAATCTGGCTGGCGATCGCAAATGCGACCAGATGTTCGCAAATACGAACCTTCCCCAAATGGCCCAAGTTCGCAAATGCAAACCAAAGTCTCGCAAATGCGAAGCCTAGCAAAATGCCCAGTGTTCGCAAATGCGAACTATTTTCTCGCATTTCCCAAGTTTAATGGGTTCGCAATTCCCACATCCACAGCCCTGCAATTTTCATACTTATACGATTTTGAGCCTCATTTTTCACCCATTGGCGATTTTTCAAGAACCCTTCCTCCTCCAATCCATTTGTAAGTTGATTTTCACTTAATTTTGTCAATTTTTAACATCATTTATCATGTTTTCATCTTAAAAATCAAGGTTTTCATGGGTGAAAAGGGGAATTTTGGGTAGATACTAGGTTTTCTTAAAAATTGGGGATTTGGACCTCAATTTGAGGTCCGATTTCAAAACAAATCATAGGTATGAACTCGTGGGGGAATGGATAAACAGGTTTTGATTCGAACCTCGGGTTTTGACCACGTGGGCCCGGGGGCCTTTTGGGAATTTTTGAGTAAAACTTTGGGAAATTCATTTTTTATGCATCCAAGTTGATTCGATTAGCATTTGTTGATACATTCAAGTAATTTGTGACTAGATTCGAGCGGTTTTGTGGTGAATTCGAGGGTTAAAGCTATACTAGAGGCTTGAGTGGATTTTTGGAGCATTTGAGGTAAGTGTTTGATCTAACTTTGGCTTGAGGGAATATGATTAGAGTATTATTTATTGTTAATTGCTAAATGATCGAGTACGGTGTATAGGCATGGTGACGAGTATCTATACACCGGTGTCTAGTATGACCGTGGGTCTTTGTTGGTACTTATTTTGGTATACTTTGGGGCTCTTCCAAGCTAATTAATGATTTTCTACATAATGTGAGAAGTTTAAGGATTATTTATGAATTGTATATTCTTTGGAGCGTTGGCTCAAATAATGAAATACTATCGAGTAAGAAATGAAAGAATTGGAAAGAGATGTGATTATCTCCCTTGCCGGGATGTGTAAGTTGTTGATATTGCTCCCTTGAGGGGATTTTTATGTTTAATTATATTCTTCCCTTGCCGGGACATTTCTTCTTATTATTTATTTTCCCTCGCCCGTTTGGTTGTGATTGTTGTTTGGGTGAGGAAGAGTGATTATGCACGAAGGGTCATTCCATGCCATTGTTTGATTATATTCGCACGAAGGGACATTCCGTGCTATTGTTAATTATATTATGCACGAAGGGTCATTCCGTGCCATTGTTGATTATATTTGTACGAAGGATCATTCCATGCCATGAAATGAGAGTTATGTGAGGAGCATGAAGGGTGATGCCGTGTATTTTTATTTGATTGCTTTGGGTGAGGATGAGAGTAAAAGCACGAAGGTTGATGCCGTGCAACTGTTGGATTTCTTATTTCTGTTAATTATTGTGTTCCCCTGTTTCTTATTTAAGTTGATGACTTTTATATCTGGATTGTACTCCCTCATAACATATTTCCCTCCCTTTTAACTTAGTTTTGGTATTCTTTCCTTTGTATTGCACATATATATATAGAACTGTACAAGTTGATTTGTAGTCCTGTCTAGCCTCGTCACTACTTCGCCGGGGTTAGGCCAGGCACTTACCAGCACATGGGGTCGGTTGTGCTGATGCTACACTCTGTGCATCTTTTTGTACAGATCCAGGAGCAGCTTTTGGACAGCATCAGTAGGATTGCCCGGAAGCTGTCTTCAGTCCAGAGACTCTCGAGGTAGCCTAGCTGGCGTTCGCATGCCGAAGTCCCTTTCCATATTTTCTGTTTGTTTTCATTATACCGAGACAGACATTATGTATTTTCTATTCAGACTTGTTTGTAGCACTCTTTAGTAATTCGTGAGGTAGCGACTCCAGTCTTGGATAGTGAAATACTAAACTTCCGCATTTTGGGTTTTTATTTACTTATGTTATAAAAGACTTTATCTTTCATTTAAAGGTTTATTATTGTTATTACTGTTGTGTGGTTATTCAAAGGGGTTAAATGTTTGGCTTGCCTAGCTCCAACAGTAGGCGACATCACGACTCCCGATGGTGGGAAATTCGGGTCGTGACCGACTATCTCAAAGAAAGCGGGCTATGTCAAGCAAATGCCTAATTTTAAATTCAAGAAGACTCAGAGGGGGTGTGAGAAAAAAGTTTATATGTACAGTTCAACAATATCAAAACGGTAAAAATCGAACAGGTAGCACATTGCACAAATAAATCACAATATATACAAAATTAATAAATCCAAATAAAAAGTCAACATGTACAAGCTCGAATTTTGGTTTTTCCCAGCAGAGTCGCCAGAGCTGTCACGCCTCCTTTTTCTACCCCCGAAAGATAATATGCGTGTATGGGTTTGTGGGTTAAAGAGTTTTTCCAATTAAAATGATAAATTTGAGTATGAATTATTTTATTTACAGAATCACCACTTGGAATTGGTTTTCGGTGTTCCAAGTAACCTTTTATTTGAATCCCTAGTCAAAGGAAAGTTTGACTCTATTTTTATCGGTCCTCGAAAACAAAATTCGGGTAAGGAATTCTGTTGACCGAGGAGAAGGTATAAGGCATTCCCCCAGTCCCGTGGTTCTAACATGATCGCTTTATTGATTTAAAACTTGGCTTGAATTAATTTTGGAAAAACTGTGATTTATATGATTTTTATGTTTTACCTATCCACTTTTATTTCTTGATCGTTAGACTTATTAAAAAAATGATTTTTATTTTGGATAAATTATGTTGTCATAACTATGCTACGCGAGCGAATGCGTGATCGAGACAAAATTTATTAATTTTATCATAACAGCGCTACGCAAGCGAATCCGCAGTTATGACAAGGATTATTAGTGCGTTTTTACTTTTGAAAAGAAAAGGTTACTACACTTGAAGAAATTAATTTTTGAAATTTATTAAAATAAACATCACACTCCGCAAGCGATTTCGAGAAGTTAAAGCATCCCTACTATTTGCCTAGCGCTTAAACTAATTAATTAAAAAAAGAGATTAAATTACTTAATTAATTATTCAAGAAGGGAGGATATACTACTATTGAATTTTATTTAACTAACCTATAGCTTGGACTCGCTAGGGTTATGCTTATTGGATTAGGCTACCTTATATGCTTATGGACTTGGTTCACAATAAAAAGGGCCTAGCAAAATTGCCCGAGTTTACACCAACATTGGATTATTTAGTAATTATTTTTAAACAAATTTGGCAATCGAACAATTAACAAAAATTAATTTTCTATCACATATCTTCTATAAGTAGAGAACGTAACTCAATTTCTATTTAACACATCTCGAGTTATTTTTTTTTCGAACTAAATTTGAAACCATTAGCAAACAAGGAAAACCATAAACTCATGTAATAACTGTACAAAAACTTCTAAGAACAATTGAGATAATTTGGTAACATCAAGGATGTAAATAAACTAAAAGTCCAACGGATGTGTGTGTGTGTGTATATATATATATATATATTGAACATTTTGCTTACTTATTTTATATGATTCATGTATTTTTAATAATATAGTACAAATATGCATGTAATTATAGTATCTAATAAATATGTTGGTGCTCCTAAGTTTGGTTTCAAGATAAATACTAGTGGATTCCAGTAGTAGTCTGAGACAAAAAAAAGTCTTTTCGTTTTTAAACCTTTCTCTTAGGAAAGAAATTTAGCATCTGATTATAACCAAAAAACTAAGAAAAGAGAAAGATGGCTACCGACGGCGGTTGGATTTTTTGAGGTTTTGAGTTGGAGATATGGAAAGAGGGGGAAAAGAAGAAGCCGGTGGTGTAAAATTTCCAGAATTTGGGGTGGTGGACGGTGGCTAGGGTTTCGGATTTTTGTAGATCTACGGAGATTGGTGGAGGTTTGGAGGATATGAGTGGTATAGGTAGAAAGAGGAGGAAGAGGGAAATAGATGGTGAGATTTTGGGATGGATTGGAGGGTTTCTACCAGCGGTAGCGATTTCCGGCCGACGGCGATGGGCGGCGCTGGCGGCGCTGGTGGAGCTGAGAGGGAGAGAAGAGAGAAGAGAGAAGAGAGAGTGATGGGAGGGGAAGAAGCAAGGAAATAAGGGGAAAATGGGGGAAAATTTTGGGGGTTTTAGGCTTTAAATACCTAGGATAAAGATCAAACTAGGACCGTTGGATCAAGTCAAGATATGTGGCCAAGATTAAATCATGATTCACTTAATGAAACTACGTAGTTTTGAGGCAAAACTACGTAGTTTTAAATCCTTTCAACGCCAGCCCTTTATCTTGCACTCTTGGCCACTTTTTCTTTCAGATTTGGCCAAATTTCTTTCTTAATCCTACTTATTAAACTAAATTTACAAAAATAAATTAATTAAATAACTTATTCAAATTATCAATTAACTAGATTAATTCACCAATTGAAAAGTTAATCGATTCCTAAAATGCACAAATGAAGGAAGAACTATTATTTTTGGATATTTTGATGATAAAAATATGCAATTAAAGACACAAAATTTGATAAAAACAATTAAAATAGCAAAAATACAAATAACTTTAGGAGGTGTTAAAATAGTGCAAAAAATTAGGTGTTCACAGTACACAATTTAAATGATTATCTTTATGCTAATAACGAAAGCTGAAATAGATCCCACTCAGAAATTGATGTCACAACTCACGAACATTCTACAAATACTACAAGTAATGGTTTAAAAGAAAATACATGAGTCTCGGAGAAAGTAAAACAGAAATGAAGTAAAGATAGGAGGGGATGCCAGGGCCTGCGGACGCCTGCAGGAGTACCACGAGTCTACTATGTGTAGTAACAGCAACCAATCTCTCGATTAGCCACTAGCTCTGTAATCTGCACAGAAGTGCAGATTGTAGTGTCAATACAATCGAACCCATATAATGGTAAGTTCCGAGCCTAACCTCGACGAAGTAGTGACGATACTACGGAGGAGTATAAAAACATATATAACCTACAATAGTTTGTACTAAAACAGAAAGGAAACACATAATGAAATATAACAGAAACTTGCATTAAATAAATACGAAACCCTGTCCTTCTACCAACACTCAGCTATAACCAATCCTTACGGGAGTTTCAACATCACATTAATGAACCTTAGCAGAAATGAATACATAAATAACAACTGATGCGGCGTGCATTCCGATCCCACCATATAAACAATAACAATATCAATATTCACCCTTATTAATCCTTATTGCGACGTGCAACCCGATCCCACCAGTCCACCCTTATTACTCCTCAATATATCACCCTTATTCCTCCTATTGCGGCGTGCAACCCGATCTCACCTATCTACCCTTATTACTCCTTATTGCAACGTGCAACCCGATCCTACCAGACAATCAAATTCACCCCTATTGCTCCTTTAGCGATGTGCAACCCGATACTAATATATATAATAGCACCAATCACAAGATAAAGACAAGTTTTTCACAAATTAACTCAAATCCTCCATAATACTTATCCTTAAACCAACACAATGGAATATCACTACAACTGTAGAACTTCACCAGTAAAAACTACACAGCAAGACCAACCAAAGTGTACCATGAAGCACCAATAACTAACATAAACCAACAGGGTAATATATAGGAACTATGGAATAATTAACAAAACCGATAGAGAGACAACATTTAGCAAAAAGCATTTAGACATGGAATCATAAATAAGCAACTATCAATTAAGGAAGGTGTGACGACCCGACCCGTCGTCACGTGAGTTATCGCCCCGTTTCCCCCAAATTATGTTGTTCTATGTTTCAATATCAGTATTTGAGTTTATCGGATAGAATTTAATTGGTTTTTGTTGGAAATGAGGCACTTAGCCTCTTAGAAGGAAGCTTGTTTGGAAAAGTCAACCGGAAGTTGACTATATAGTTAGAGGACTCGGATGTGAATTTTGGTGATTTGATTAGCTCCGGGAGATAATTTGTGACTTAGGAGTGCGATCGGAAGTGAATTTGGAGGTCCGGTGTAGAAATAGGCTTGAATTGGCGAAGTTGAAATTTTGGCGAATTTCGGTTGATAGGTGAGATTTTGATCCGAGGGTCGTAAAGGAATTTCGAGAGTTGTAGTAGCTTCGTTAGGTGATTTTGGATATGTCTGCAAATTTTCAGGTCATTCGGACGCCGTTTGGTTGGGTTTTTGATCGAATGTGCAATTCAGAAGTTTAAAGAAAACTTAGGCTTTGATTTGAGGAAAATTGAGGATTTTGATGTTAATGATAGTGTTTTGATGGTCCTAGCAAGTTTGAATAAGGTTATAGGATGTGTTGGTGCCTTTGGTTGAGGTCCCGGGGACCTCTGTGTGATTTCGGGTGGTTAAACGGGAATTTAGAAGCATGTTGCAGGTCTGGTTTTTTTATGGCTTCTGGTATTTCCGCATCTGCGGAAAAGGAGCCACAGAGGCGGTTCCGCAGATGCGGAGTGGAGGTCACAGAAGCAGTCCTTTGAGGGCTGGGCATATTCCGCAGAAGCGGAAGGCTTTCCGCAAAGGCGGGATCCGCAGAAGCGGTTTAAGACCGCAGAAGCTGTCCCAGGGATTTTTTTAAGTGAAACCACATAAGCGGTCATTTGGTCGCGCGTGTGGGACCGCAGGTATGGTTAGTTGACCTCATAAGCGGAAAACGACCTGGAACTAAAGTGAACAGTGTTCACGAATTGGAAAAGAGAAGGAAAATATTTTGGACTTCGACTTAGGCGATTCTTTGGCGATTTTGAAGAGAATTCGAAGGGGTTTCATCAGGTATGAATTGTTAGACTCGGAATATGTTACTATGGTGTAAAAACATGGATTAATCACTGAAATTCGAGGAATTAGAGGGTAAAAATGGAGGTTAGGGCTTGGAACTTAAGGGAGTTTAAAATTGGGTTTTGATAGGGCAATTGAACTCCGATTTTAGTAAATTTGATATGTATAAACTCGTGGAGAGACGAGGAATCCGGGGATGTAAATTTCGTAATTTTTCGAGAAGTGGGCCCGAGGCTTGGGTTTGGCCAACTTCGTGATTTTTGGTGTTTTTCGAGTCTTTTCGATTGGGTTATGTTTCTTTAGCCTATTGTAATGTATTCGTTGTGGTTTTGACCAGATTCAATGCATGAGGAGGCGGATTTGAGAGAAAAAGGCATAGCAGACTAGTCTTGTGGCCGGCTTGAGGTGAGTAATAGATGTAGATGATGATCTGAGGGTTTGAAACCCCGGTTTATCACACTGTGACGCTATATTGAGGCGAGACATGCACTCCATGACGAGTGCGGGGTCGTTTGTGATTGGGGTTTGTGGCTTAATCCTCCCCGAGTGGTGTCCAAGCTGTTCTTTGGACTATAGACTGATTAGTAAATATCCTACTTGGATTGTTATGAGTATATTTGGGCTGCGTGCCGATTATTTGGATTCCTTAGGGATTATTATCACTGTTTCCACGATGCTTAGCATGTTTTCATGATATCAGTCTTGAGCTAAACACTGTTTCAAAATGATTAGTAAATTTTTGAAGTTCAAAACACTTAATCTATAATTCCTAATAATTGGAATTGGAAATAATAACTTGACTGTGCCTGTGTGGCTTATATGCATATACCTGGACTGAGTGCAGATTGGGCTGCACGTCATAGCGAGTGCTACGATGATATTGCGCTTGGGCTGTAGGATCCCTTCCGGAGTCTGAACCCCCACAGTGAGCGCAGGTACCCAAATGGATCGGTCTGTATGCCGCAGCGGTCTTGTGCATTGCATTGCATTCATGTTCTGATGTTTATCTAATCTAGATGCTCTGTCTTGTCGTCATTTCACCGTTAACTATGCTAAATTGTTAGTGTTAGCTTTACATTGTGGTATTTTCGGGATTTCATACTTTCAGTCATTATATATGTCTATTACCACTGAGTTGTAAGTACTCACTTTACTCTCTGTACCATGTGTGCAGATTCAGGTGTTTCGGGAGCATAGTTGAACTTTTGCTGCTTCAGAGTTTTCTCAGGAGTTGTCGAGGTAGCTGCCTGACTTTCGCAGGGCCCGACTCCTCCCCTATCCCTTTATTATTTCCGCATTTGTGAAGATCAGTATTACTGAGGATTTATTATTTTGTTATCCTAGAGGCTCTAGACTCATGACCCCAGGTCTTTGGGAGTTTTATTGACAGTTGTTATGATTTCCATCAATTGTCACTGGTTAGAACTATATTATTGATAATTTAAATGCTATAAATTGGAAATGGGTTGTGTGGTTAAGTTGTGAGTGTTAATTGGTCGGGCTTGCCTAGCAATTATGTTGGGCTCCTTCACGACCGGGTTTGGGGTCGTGACAAGTTGGTATCAGAGCCTAGGTTACTAGGCCTCATGAGTCATGAGCTGGTTAGTAGAGTCTCACGGATCGGTATGAAGACATCTGTATTTATCCTCGAGAGGCAGCAAAACCTTTAGGAAACCCTTCATATTCTTGAACTCTTGTCGTGCGGCTTTGTTGTTATGAGACCTAAATTTCTGTATTCTATTCTCTCGCAGATGGCGAGAACCCGCGCTACCGGATGTGACGGACGACCACCATTGCCTCCTACTAGAGGCCGTGGTCATGGTCGTGGTCGAGGCAGACCAGTGAGAGCAGCACCTGCAGATCCACCAGCTGCTCAGGTTCCGGACATAGCTTCGGTGAAGGTGCAGTGGAGAGGTCGGCCCGTGGAGGAGGCCACGTGGGAGACGAGCAGGAGATGCGGAGCAGATATCCTCACTTGTTTGAGACTCCAGGTATGTTTCTTGACCCGCTCGAGGATGAGCGTTTGTTTTAGTTAGGGAGGATGTGACGACCCGACCCGTCATCACGTGAGTTACCGCCCCGTTTATCCCATATTATGTTGTTCTATGTTTCAATATCAGTATTTGAGTTTATCGGATAGAATTGAATTGGTTTTTGTTGGAAATGAGGCACTTAGTCTCTTAGAAGGAAGCTTGTTTGGAAAAGTCAATCGGAAGTTGACTATATAGTTAGAGGGCTCGGATGTGAATTTCGGTGATTTGGTTAGCTTCGGGATATGATTTGTGACTTAGGAGTGCGATCGAAGTGAATTTGGAGGCCCGACATAGAAATAGGCTTGAATTGGCGAAGTTGAAATTTTGGCGAATTCCGGTTGATAGGTGAGATTTTGATCCGAGGGTTGAATGGAGTTTTGAGAGTTGCAGTGGCTTCGTTAGGTGATTTTGGATATGTCTACAATTTTTCAAGTCATTTGAACGCCGTTTGGTCGGGTTTTTGATCGAATATGCAATTCGGAAGTTTAAAGAAAACTTAGGCTTTGGTTTGAGGAAAATTGAGGATTTTGATGTTAATGATAGTGTTTTGATGGTCCGAGCAAGTTTGAATAAGTTTATAGGATGTGTTGGTGCCTTTGGTTGAGGTCCCGGGGGCCTCGGTGTGATTTCGGGTGGTTAAACGGAAATTTAGAAGCATATTGCGGGTCTAGTTTTTTTTTATGGCTTCTAGTATTTCCGCATCTGCGGAAAAGGAGCCACAGAAGCGGTTCCGCAGATGCGGTGTGGAGGTCGCAGAAGCGGTCCTTTGAGGGCTGGGCATATTCCGCAGAAGCGGAAGGCTTTCCGCAAAGGCGGGATCCGCAGAAGCGGTCCCAGGGATTTTTTTAAGTGAAACCGCATAAGCGGTCATTTGGTCGCGTGTGCGGGACCGCAGGTGCGGTTAGTTGACCACATAAGCGGAAAATGACCTGGAATTAAAGTGAACAGTGTTCACGAATTGGAAAAGAGAAGGAAAATATTTTGGACTTCGACTTAGGCAATTCTTGGGCGATTTTGAAGAGAATTCGAAGGGGTTTCATCAGGTATGAATTGTTAGACTCGGAATATGTTATTATGGTGTAAAAACATGGATTAATC
>MU705100.1:60988-98793 GCA_026770625.1 Nicotiana glauca
TGCATTGTTTCACTCTCTTTAGCTCAATTCCGCTTCAATTCAACTCAAATGATCTCGTAGCATCATGTACCTGAAAATCTAACAATAACCACCATAAACAACCTCATTTCGTAATTAAAAGGACATAAAAGCTAAGGAAAAGAGGCTAGAATGAGTGGTAAAATCACCACTCATCAGTAAGCCACCTCTCCCACTCGATCAAGGATCTCAAAAGGTCCAATGAACCTAGGTCTTAGCTTGCCCTTCTTTCCAAATATCATCATGCCCTTCATGGAAGACACTCGAAGCAACACTTGCTCTCCTACCATGAATGCCGTATCACGAACTTTACGGTTGGCATAACTCTTTTCCCTGGACTGAGATGTACGAAGACTATCCTGAATAATCTTAACCTTATCCAAGGCATCCTGTACTAAATGTGTACCTAACAACCGAGCCTTCCCCGGCTCGAACCACCCAGCTGGTGAATGACACTGTCTACTATATAATTCCTCATATGGAACCATCTGTATGCTCGAGTGATAGCTGTTGTTGTAGGCAAACTCCGCTAACGGTAAGAACTGATCCCAAGAACCTCAAAAGTCAATAACACATGCGCGAAACATATCCTCCAAAATCTGAATAGTACGCTCAGACTATCCATCCGTTTGAGAATGAAATGTTGTGCCTTAAGTCGACCCGCGTACCCAACTCACGTTGTACTGCCCTCCAAAAATGCGAGGTAAACTGCGTACCTCAATAAGAAATGATAGACACAGGCACACCATGAAGACGAACAATCTCCCGGATATAGATATCAACCAACTGCTCCGAGGAATACGAAACTGCCACAGGAATGAAATGTACTGACTTAGTCAGCCTATCAACAATAACCCATACTGCATCGAACTTCCACTGAGTCACTGGAAGTCCAACAACAAAATCCATAGTGATACGCTTCCACTTCCACTCGGGAATCTCAATCATTTGAAGCAAACCACCAGGTCTCTGATGTTCGTACTTTACCTGCTGACAATTCAAACACCAAGCTACATATGCAACAATATCCTTCTTCATTCTTATCCACCAATAATGCTGCCGCAAGTCCTGATACATCTAGGCGGCGCCTGGATGAATAGAATACCGAGAACTATAGGCCTCCTCCAAAATAAACACACGAAGTCCATCCACATTAGGGACACAAACTAGAACTTGCATCCTCAAAACTCCGGCATCTCCAACTGTATCCTTCTTTGCACCTACGTGCCACATTGTGTCCATAAGGACAAGAAAATAAGGATCATCATACTGCCGCTTCCTGATACGCTCAAACAGGGAAGACCGAGCAATTTTACAAGCTAAAACACGACTAGGCTCACAAATATCCAACCTCACGAAATGGTTGGCCAAAGCCTTAACATCCAAAGCAAGCAGTCTCTCATCGACTAGAATATACGCAAGGCTACCCATACTAGCGGACTTCCTATTGAAAGTATTGGCCACCACATTGTCCTTTCCGGGATGATACAAGATGGTGATATCATAATCTTTCAATAGCTCCAACCATCTTCTCTGCCTCAATTTGATCTCCTTTTGCTTGAACAAATACTGCAAACTCTTATGATGCGTGAACACCTTGCGCGACAGGCCATATAAATAATGCCTCCAAATCTTCCGCGCGTGAACAATGGCTGCTAGCTCCAAGTCATGAACTAGATAATTCTTCTCGTGAATATTTAACTGTCGCGAATCATATGCAATAACCTTGCCATTCTGCGTCAACACCGCATCAAGTCCAATACGAGATGCATCACAATATACTATATATGGCCCTCAACCTATGCGAAAAACCAACACCGGCGCCATAGTTAAAGTTGTCTTGAGCTTCTGAAAGCTCACCTCACACTCGTCCAGCCACCTAAACGGGGCACCCTTCTGGGTCAACCTGGTTATCGGGTCTGCTATAGATAAAAACCCCTCCACAAATCGATGGTAATATTCCGCCAAACCCAAGAAACCCTTAATCTTTGTAGCTGATGTGGGTCTAGGCCAGTTCTTGACTGCCTCAATCTTCTTACCATCCACCTGAATACCCTCTGCTGATACAACGTGGCCCGAGAAAACAATTGAACTCAACCAAAACTCATATTTCGAGAACTTAGCATACAACTGACTGTCTATCAGAGTCTGAAGAATGAATCGAAGGTGCTGATCATTCTCCTCTCGGCTGCGGGAGTAGATCAAGATATCATAAATGAAAACAATCACAAAGGAATCCAGATAGGGCTTGAACATCCAGTTCATCAAATCCATAAATGATGCTCGAGCATTTGTCAACCTAAATTACATCACTAGAAACTTATAGTGCTCGTATCAAGTGCCAAAAGAGGTCTTAGGGACATCGGATGCCCTAATCCTCAACTGATGATAGCCAGATCTCAAATCAATCTTTGAAAATACCTTGGCACCCTGAAGTTGATCAAACAAATCATTGATCCTTGGCGATGGATACTTGTTCTTGATGGTGACTTTGTTCAGCTACCGATAATATATACACATCCTCATCCATCCATCCTTCTTCTTAACAAACAACACCATCGCTCCCCAGAGCGAGACACTAGGTCTAATAAAGCTCTTATCAAGCAAATCTTGCAACTGCTTCTTCAATTCTTTCAACTGTGGAGGGGCCATGCGATACGGAGGAATAGAAGTGGTTTGAGTGCCCGAAGCCAAATTAATACAAAAGTCAATATCCTTGTCGGGTGGCATCCCCGGCAGGTCTGCAAGAAATACCTCTGGAAACTCCTGAACAACTGGTACAGAATCCACAGAAGGAACCTCAGCACTAGAATCATGAACATAAGCCAAATAAATCAAACACCCCTTTTCAACCATACGCCGAGCCTTCATATATGAAGTAAACCTGCTGATAGAATGACTAGGAGTCCCTCTCCACTCCAACCGAGGCAACCCCGGCAAAGATAAGTCATAGTCTTGGCATGGAAATCCAATATAGCATGATAAGGTGATAGCCAATCCATCCCCAAAATGACATCGAAATCTACCATATCGAGGAGTAGGAGGTCTACACTAGTCTCAAGACCCCCAATAATAAGAACACACAAGCGATAGACACAGTATACAACAATAGAATCCCCCATGGGCGTGGACATGTACACAGGAGCACTCAAAGAATAACGAGGCACAACCAAATATGGGGCAAAATAAGATGACACATAGGAGTATGTAGACCCTAGATCAAATAGAACTAAAGCATCTCTACTGCAAACTAAAATTGTACCTGTGATAACTACATCGGAGGACTCAGCCTCAGGCCTAGCTAGAATAGCATAACATTGGGGCTGGGCCCTACCACCCTAAACCATATCCCTGGGATGCCTTCCTACTAGCTGAGCTCCACCTCTAGCGGCCTGGACTACACCTCTAATGGCCTGACCTCCACTTCTAGCGGGCTGAACCCTACCTCTGGCTCCCTGACCCCTACTTCTAGCTGGCTGGGCATGCGATGCCAGAATCATGGCACGAGAACTCTGCTGCTGCGACTGAACACCCATTAATCTCGGACAGGCCATCCAGATATGCCCATACTCACCATATTCAAAACATCCATCTGAATACTGCGGCTGAAGAAACTGAGACTGAGCTTGACGGGCCGGCTGACCGCTGTAATAACTCTGAAGAGGAGGTGCTCTGATGGGAGCTGGCGGTGCACTATAAGCTGGCTGCAGGTACATAAGGACCACGACCCCCTGAAGCTCCATAGGATGCCTGAAGCACTGAATGAAATGGCCTGGGATGATGGCCTCTACCTAAAGTACCTCGACCTCCAGATGAGGTCCCACTGAATCCACCAGAGTGACGAGACCTCTTGTCAGAACCCTGACCACTCCTTTGAGCTAAAACCATCTCCACTTGTCTGGTCACATTTGCTGCATCCTGGAATCTCACTCCCTATCTCCTTAGCCATCTGTAATCTGATAGGATGAGCAAGTCCCTCAATAACTCTCCTCACCTTCTCTCTCTCTCGGTGGGAAATATAAGAAGAGCATGATGGCCCAAGTCCACAAATCTGGTCTCGTACTAAGTGACGGCCATGGAACCCTGATGAAGGCGCTCAAACTGCCTCCGATAGTCCTCTCTCTGAGTGATAGCAAGATATTTCTCCAAGAATAGCTGCGAGAATTGGTCTCAAGTGAGAGCTGGTGGCCCAGCTGATCTAGCCAAACAATAATCTCTCCACCATTTCTTGGTGGAACCTGATAGACGGAAAGCAGCAAAGTCGACTCCATTGGTCTCCACTATCCCCATGTTCAATAGAACCTCATGATAACTGCCCAAATAGTCCTGGGGATCCTCTGAAAATGTAACGCTATAGGTAGTTGTGAAAATCTTGATGAACTTGTCCAACCTCCACAAAACATCCGAAGACATAGCTGATCCATCACCGGTTTGAGCTATAATACCCGGCGGAACAACCCCGACTAGCTAAGCTGCTGAAGTCTGAAACTGGGGAGCCATTTGCTCCGGAGTATGAGTAGCGGGAGTCTGTGCTCCTCCCCCAGCCTGAGAGACGGCTAGTGCTACAGGAAGTATGCCTGCCTGAGTAACACTCTCCATAAGGCCCATTAGATAGACCAAAGCATCCTGAAGTACCGTGGTAGCTATGAACCCTTCCGGAACCTGAGCTGGGCCTACTGGAATGGTTTGGGCCAGAACCTCATCATCAAACTCTACCTGAGGCTCTGCTGTTGGTGCTGTTGCTCGAGCTCTGGGTTGAGCCTTGCCCCTGCCTCGGCCTCTAGTACGACTTCGAACTCGTCTTCTGCCCCTCGTAGGAGCAGCCACTAGGGGCTCGGGATGCTGATCAGCTGATGAAGCGGTACGCGTTCTCGCCATCTACGAAAGAACATAGTAGAAGATTCAATTAACATTGAGAGATCAAACTGCACGACAGAGATGAATAGAAGTGAAATTGTTCCTAACTCCGTTTACTGAAACATTGACCAAAGTCAACAAATCATCTTTTAAGAAAAAAAATCATCTTTTCTTAAATTTTTCACATAAAAGCTTTCTGGATACGTGCTCAGACTGTGCACGCAGATCAAGAAGAAAGAAAAATAAGGTTTCAGCAAAATCATCTTTTAAGAAAAAAATCATCTTTTCTTAAATTTTTCACATAAAAGCTTTCTGGATACGTGCTCGGACTGTGCACGCAGATCAAGAAGAAAGAAAAATAAGGTTTTCAAAGCCTCGGAACATAGATTCAGAAACAAAAGATGACCCGTTTGGTCATCACAATTTTTTTTCTTTTTTCCAAAGTTTTTTTTACGTTTTTTCCGAAATCAGCGTTTGTTCATAAAATTTTCAATTTTCACTTGTAAATGCATTTTTGGAGTTGTTCAAAAATTTAAAAAACTCCAAAAATCTGTTTTTCAAAATTTTCACTCAGATCACTCACAAAACTTCAAAAACAACCCAAAATTTTATTCATGTCCAAACACAACTCTAAATTTCAAATACCATTTTCACTTTTTTTTTTGGAATTTTACAATTCGTATGTCCAAACGCCTTAAATTCTGCTTTAGACCTTCACCTCACTTTTATCCAAACATATTAATTTGTACTTCACGTAGTCTAATCTACTTTCAGTTCAACGTAAAAAGGAATGAAATAAATATTTGTTGAGATGATCACTATAAGCATACCAGATGCTTCAAAGTGCAAAGGATGCAGCTGAAACGGGCAAGGTCATGAGGATGAAAATGAGAATCTAATCAGGAATTAGGATAGATATCAATTTAGCATTTTTTGCAGCGACACTTGAACAAGAAATGTGTGTGGTTTACCAAGGGATTAACGAGATAACAAAATTGTCTAGCTTTAAAACTGAAACAATAGCTACCTTATCGCATAGATACATAAGCTAGAAATATTAACAAATTTTGAGTAAAAATAGTACTGGCTCAGTTTTCGAACTGACCATTCAAAAATAGTCAATATTTGCAAAGTCATTAAAAAATAGCCATTATTTTGCTGCAACAGGGAAAGTTTCAGTATAATATACTGAAGATCGGCTAACTTGTGTATTAACTTCTAGCATATAATGCTGGACGTGTATGTTATGTTGGAATTCCAGTATATTATGCTGGAGTATTTTTCGGATTTTGAACAATATTTTCGTTCAAATTTATCTTTACATGAAAATTGGCTAAATTTTGATTACTTTTGAAACTGTGGCTATTTTCGAATGACCACTTGTAAATCTGACCATTTTTTAATATCTTCCAAATATTCAATTATGTGCAATTCACAAAACAGAATTCTCATATCATGAATCTTTCTATGACATCAATGACTAGTATATAACACCAACATCAGAAAGCAACTCAAAGTAAAGATGATGAAGATGCATTGTTTTATATACTTTATACTGTAACATACTAAGTAAAAGATTATTAACAAAGGATCAATATCTACTTTCTCTCAGATAATTCACTGAATTAAAGACTACCTTTTCATTCAAGGGCTAGATTGTCCAATCTGTACGCAGCTTCTACTTCTATAGGCCATTTAATGGCAATATCTATGTCACTAAAATTGATTAACTCACATTTTTTTCATATCTGTTTCAAGAATTTCCTGTGACTAAAGATTATGACAAAACAAGATCACTTTATTTATCAAGTTCCAAACTATCAGGTTGACTCAAAATAAATCCATATAGCAGCACTCTGTAGAGTTGGAGTTTCATAAGCATATCGTGTAAAGAATAGCAGAAGAAGAACATTATTCGGAGACTTTCTGTTAGCCCAAGATCGTTAACTAATATTTGAGGATTCAACTAAAAAAGAGGAAGCTTGAAAAGAGGAGATATATTTTAGATAGGAGAATTTGTTTTAGAAAGAAGACTTTCTTGATTTTAGCTTGATTACAAATGAACAAGACACCTCCCTCCCCCCTATTTATACTAGCCTATGGATGATTTTAGATAAGATTCTAGATAATGTACAAAGAAGATTCTAGCAACCTTATCTTTTAACAACACTCTAGAATATCTAAATATATCTTATCTTCCCACAACATTCTAGAACATCTAGACATGTCCACTAGATAAATATCAAGAATACTACACTAGGACATTCTAGAGAATTCTATATTTTTTTCCAAAAAATCAACTTTATTTTTTCACACTCCCCCTTAAAGTGATTTTTTGGAAACTACTCCAAGCTTGTCACGGAAGAACATGAATGAAGCTTTAGCAAGTGACTTGGTGAAGATATCAGCGATATTCTACTGACTTCGCACTTCTAAAGTATTGATAGTTCCATAAAGAACCTTTTCCCGAATAAAGTGATGTTCCCCTCAATGTGTTCAGTTCTTGCATGGAATAGTGGATTGTTTGTGTTTAACCAAAAATTAGGATTTCGGTCAAAGCTTGTTTTAAGACGCACTCCGGTTACTGATAATCAAATAAAAATTGGAACAATTGATGTAAAAAACAGCTAAGTAAAAAACAAAGTAAATCAGTATATTCCAATAGTATTTCGTGCCTTACAAATGTTCAGTACTCACCTTTTTATAGCTATTTCTAAGTAATATATTTTTTTCTTTCCATAATGGAGTCATTATAGATAATTAATAACATTTAATATAACGTTATAATTGGTAATCATAACTGATTCAATACAGATTCCATAATATTTTCCGTAATTAGTGCCAATTAATTACCAATAATACGTATCTATACCCCTTTTGCTATTTAGGTGCATTCTTCTGACACGACTTCGAATATTAAGAGGTTCGAGCACCTATCCTTTCTGATTTTCTTGGATCTCTGCCCGTGCCTATTAAAGATCGTGCCTCTTCAACTATTCTTTGCCAACCATTGCCCTTTGACCAGTCCACCTCTCATGACATGTTACCTTATAATTAATTCTATATACGAACTTAATTTTTCCCAATACAGATAGCCCCCCCACTTGCCATTTATTCATCGATAGAATATTTGGGAAGTGGATCTCATTAAAGTGGGAATGTTTGTCGATATTAATTCTTCTCTGGAATTGACGCTTCATATGTCACTTCCATTTAATGTTTGTGACACGTGGCATCCTCCGATTGGTTCTGCAAAATTTTAGCACTTTTTAGGGCTCTTTTACGGCTTCATCAATTATGAAACGATAGCTTCCATCATGACGTTTCCATCGTTACACCTTTTCCTTTCATGGTTGCTTCTGAGTATAAATATAACTTTTCATCTTTGTCTTTCTCATAAAAGAGTTTAGAATATTCAGTTCTTGTTTTATTCTTCCTCGTACTACTATGTCTTCTTCAAACCCTAACCCTCGAAGATTCCCCATTGTTGATAACCTTCCTCTTGCTCATGTTAGAAGTAGAAGAGGAGGAGGACTTCGTAGCTTAGGATCTTCATCGTCACGAGGCCCTTCTATTCCTTCAGTGAGTTTTACTCCACCTTCTAGAACTAGAGGTTCTCTTTCCCAGAGGTCTTCATCTAGAAATAAAGACTCTAACGAGCCTCTTCGTGAGCCTTTGGTAGACGAAATTGAGAGTCGATCAGAAACCAAGTTTCTTCTCTGTCTTCTTTAAACCGTGCTGATATTTACTCATCCCATATCACTGAAGGTTTGATCTCTATTGTTCGTAGGGATTGCCATTGGAGGCATGATTTCCCCTTTATAATTCCTAATGCTAACCAAAGGATTACATCTTACTGACTGGGTTTTCTTTCATATATACACACCCTTTTAATTGAATTTCAAGCCCCCTATTGATCATGTTATCATCGAATTTTGTCATTTTTTCAATGTTTGTTTAGGACAAATTGGCCTCATCGTGTGGAGGTTTGTTGCTTGCTTGAGGCACTTAGCCAACATGGCTGGTTTGCCTTTTGCTTTCTTTCATCTGATTTATCTCTACTCTCCTAAACTTTTCTGCCAAGGGGTCTTTACTTTAGTAGCGAGAAGTAAGAGAGTGCTGGTTAGCCCCGAGGATGATAAAGACCGTGGCTGGTGATAACTAGGGATTTTGACGCATTTTATACTCCTTCTTGGTTATGCTTTGATCAAATATTCATACAAAATAGTCCTAAAAGGCTCACAAGTTGTGCTTGATTGCAAGTTTGATCAACAAAGTGAAAAAATGTCGAAGATCGGCTCAAAAGGAGTGAAACTTGCACAAGTACCAAAAACAAGGCAATCTCATGTAGAATAGGCCCAGTGCAGCCGCACACCACTTTGTGCAGTCCATACTTGGAGATTCAGAGAGCTAATTTCCAGGCTTCAAGGCAGTGCGACCACACACCATTTTGTGCGGTCCGCACTGAAGGCACCACGGCCGCAGTCCATTCTTTGCGGTCCACGGTGTGAAGATTCAATGAGATCATTTTTCAGAGTTTTGAGCCATCACGGTCTGCGGTCAACTTTGTGTGGACCACGCTAGAAGCCTCCGCAGCCGCGGTCCATTCTGTGTGGTCCGCAGAGCCCAAGTTCAGAGAGAGCAATTTTGAAGGCCAAAGCCCAGTGCGGATCGCGGTTCATTTTGTACGGTCCGCACTAACCCGCAGGGGAAGTTTTGTCCAGATTTTTCAACTTAGTATAAATAGATTCCTTTTCCATTTTTAGGGCATCAGACATTGTAATACGTAAGCTGCACTCATGAGGCGACTTTTCTAAGCCATTTGGTACCTGAAGTATTCACACACACAAATTAGTAACAAAGAAGGAAAGAAGAACAATACACAAAACTAACTAAATAGACAGCCAAAACCGTTAGCTCCCCGGCAACGGCACCAAAAAGTGATCTAGTATGAAGGTTTGATCAATGTCAACGAACGGACAGGATTTCCAAGAAAAATGCGATCCCCCATCACTAATAATTGCCCGAGGTGTACCAAACCTTGTGAAAATGCTTTTCTTCAGAAATGCCACCACACTCCTAGCTTCATTGTTGGGTAAGGACATGACCTCAACCTATTTTGACACATAATCAACTGTTACAAGAATGTAAGTGTTTCTACACGACCTTATAAAAGGGCCCATAAAATCGATACCCCATACATCAAAGATATCAACTTCAAGAATGGTGTTTAGAAGCATCTCATCTTTCTTGGAAATCCCGCCTGCTCGTTGACATTGATCACACCTTCTTACTAGATCACTTGCATCTTTGAACAAGGTTGGCCAATAACAATCACAACTCAGAACTTTCAAAGTCGTACTCTCCCCTCCATGATGGCCACCATAGGGGTAGGAATAACAAGCCTCTAGGATGCTAAATTGTTCCTCCTCTGGTACACACTGACGGATCACTTCGTCAGTCCAAATCTTGAACAAGTATGGCTCGTCCCAATAGAAGTCCAGACTATCCCAGTTAAGCTTCTTCCTTTGGTTAGAAGAGTGCTCACACGGGATGATGCCAGTCACAAGGAAATTAGCAATGTCCGCAAACCGTGGCATATCACACATCGACACAGAATGTATTTGCTCATCGGGAAATGTATCATTGATCTCAAGGCCATCACATGGCCTTCCTTCCTCTTCCAAGCGGGACAAATGATCCGCCACTTGGTTTTCATTACCTTTCCGGTCCATAATTTCTAGATCAAATTATTGGAGTAGTAGCACCCATCTCATCAACCTTGATTTGGAGTCTTTATTTGTCATGAAGTACCTAAGGGAGGCATACTCAGTGTGCACTATGACCTTAGCCTCCATAAGATACGACCGACACTTTTCCGTTGCAAAAACTATGGCCAACAACACTTTCTCGGTAACCGTGTAGTTCCTTTGAGCCTCATTCATGGTCTTACTTACGTAGTACACCAGATGAAATATCTTTTTAACATTTTGACCCAAAACAGCCCCAATCGCAACGTCACTTGCATCGCACATGAGCTCGAAAGGTAAGCTCCAACATGGTGCGGTAATGATAGGGGTAGTGGACAACTTAAGCTTGAGAAGCTCAAATACTTGCATAAATCCCTCATCGAACACAAAGTTTGCATCTTTCTCTAAGTAGCTTGCACAAGGGGTTTACCACATTCGAAAAATGTTTTATTAACCTCCAGTAAAACCACACGTTCCTAAGAAAACTCTTCACCCCTTTGACGGAAGTGAGGGGAGGAAGCCTTGAAATCACATCTATCTTGGCTTTGTCAACTTCAATCCCATGTTTTGAAATTTTGTGGCCCAACACTATGCTCTTTTCAACCATGAAGTGGCATTTTCCCCAATTAAGAACGAGATTTGTATCTTCACATCGGGCCAAGACTCTATCCAAATTTCCCAAACACTCTTCAAATGAATCATCAACCACACTAATATCATCCATAAAGACCTCTAAAATATCTTCCACCATATCGGTGAGAATAGCCATCATGCATCGTTGGAATGTCACCGAAGCATTTCACAACCCAAATGACATCCTAGAGAAAGTAAAGGTGCCATATGGACAAGTAAAGGTGGTCTTCTCTTGGTCCTCCGGAGAGGTTAAGATTTTATTATACCTAGAGTATCCATCCAAAAAGCAATAAAGGCACACCCCGCAAGGCTATCAATCATTTGGTCAAGGAATGGCAAAGGGAAATGATCCTTGCAGGTCACCTTGTTCAGTTTCCGATAGTCCATGCATAGCCTCCATCCGGTAATGGTCCGAGTGGGAATAAGTTCATTGTTGTCATTTGTCACCACAGTCATCCCACCCTTCTTTGGTACATATTGCATCAGAGAAGTCCATGAGCTATCGGAGATAGGGTACACAACCCCGACATCCAACCATTTTATCACTTCTTTCTTCACCACCTCTTGCGTTGCCTCGTTCAATCTTCTTTGATGCTCCAAGGAGGGTTTTGCATCATCCTCCAAAATGATTTTGTGCATGCAAAATGCGGGGCTTATTCCCCGAATGTCGGCCAATGTCCATCCAATTGCTTTATTCTTTCTTTTGAGAACCGCCAAAGTGGCGTCTACCTGCAAGTTAGTAAGGCACGAGGAAAGAATAATGGGTAAAGTAGAACAAGTGTTCAAGAACTCATACATGAGGTGTAGAGGTAATGGCTTCAGCTCCAACACCTGTGGTTCCTCTATTGATGGATTAGTTGGAGGCGTCTTTCTATTTTCGAGGTCCAAGGAAAGCTTTCTAGGCTCATAAGAATAGGACCCAATTCCATGCAAGGTATTTACACACTTTACTCAGCCCTTATCATCATCTACCGCAAGATTTAACAACACGGCCTCCAACGGGTCCTCCATATTAATCATAGCACTTGTATCATCAATGATCACAGCCGTGACTAAATCCAAAAATGAGCACACTTCGGTACAATTGGACTGCTTCATCGATTTGCACACATGGAATACCATCTTTTCATTACCCACTCAGAAAGTGAGTTCCCCTGCTTCCACATCCACTAAAGCCTTCCCTTTAGCAAGGAAAGGTCTCCCTAATATGATTGTGACCTCATAGTCCACCTCGCAATCTAATATCACAAAGTCCACTAGCAAGATAAATTTATCCACCCGGACAAGCTCATCATCCACAATACCCAAAGGTCGCTTCATTGATCTATCCGCCATTTGTAATCTCATGGAAGTTGGTCTAGGTGGCCCAATTCCCAATGTCTTGAAAATTGAGTAGGGCATCAAGTTGATACTCGCCCCTAGATCACATAAAGCCTTAGCAAAATCTGCACTACCGAAAGTGCAAGGGATAGTGAAAGCACCCGGATCCTCTAACTTGGGAGCCATTGAATGTACTATAGCACTGATTTGGTGGGTCATCTTGATAGTTTCACAATCCATAGAATGCTTCTTTGTGACCAAGTCTTTCATGAACTTTGCATACCCCGACATTTGTTTAAGGGCTTCCACCAAAGGCAAATTGATGGACAAGCTCTTCATTATATCAATGAACTTTTTAAATTGATTATCATTTCTTTGCTTTGCGAGCCTTTGAGGGTAAGGTGGAGGTGGCCTTGGAAAAGAATCCTTGGCTTTTGGGACAACCGGCTCTGACATGTCAATCACGTGTTCCCTAGACGGGTTCACGGCCTCTTGAGTTTCCCCCTTGGTCTCATTAATGTCAATCCTCACTTCATTGTTCATATTGTCATCAACCACATCTTCAACTACTAAGGGAGCTTCATCTTCTTGCAAATCAACATCATCATCAACCACTTGCTTTTATTTCGAGACATTCACATCACCGCCTCTCCCACTTCTTGTTGTAACCGCCATGACATGATTGTTCCCACCCTTTGGGTTCACTACCTTATCACTTGGTAGAGCACCCTTCGGACGAGTATTCAACGATTGAGAGATTTGGCCCAATTGCACCTCCAAGTTTCTAATAGAGGTATTATGGGAAGCCAACCATGCATGCGAATCCGCGTTCTTCTTCATCATTTGTTCGAACATCATTTCAATTCTACCCATATCATTACCCGAAGAACTAGGACCTTGAGAAGGGAAAAGGGGTGGATTGTTCGATTGTTGATACATTGGGGGCCTTTGAAAGCATTGCCCCCGGTTTCCTTGGTTCCAATTGTTCTATCCACCTTGATTGTTATTGTTGCCCCAATTGTTATTATTACCATTCCAATTCCCTTGGTTCTCTTGATTGTTGTTCTGATTTCCCCAATTGTTGTTATGATTGTCATTCCCCCAATTACCACTATTTTATTGTTGATTGCCCCAATTGCCCTGGGGTCGCCACTATTGTTGGTTGGAAGAGTTGCCCCGTTGGACTTGATAGTTATTCACATATTGAACCTCTTCAGCTTGCTCATCATAGCCATCATTTTGAAAACCATCACAATCATCATCAAATTGCTTAGAATTCTCTTGGTTTTGTTGCCTTCTCTTGTTGACAAGCATATTAACACCTTCCATGGCATTCACTTGGCGAGGATTTTGGACTTGTTGCAACTGTGCCTTAGCCAATTGATTCATAGTGGTTGTCAACTCCGCTATAGCTTGCCCATGGTCATGTAATTCCTTATGAAAATGAATAACCGTAGGGTCACCTTAAGGAACATTGTCTCTACTTTGCCACGCAGAAGAAGTGTCAGCCATCTCATCAAGTACGGTACAAGCTTCATCATATGTCAACTTCATAACATTACCCCCAGCCAATTGGCTCACTATGCATTGATTTGCAGTATTGATGCCCCGGTAGAAAGTTTGTTGCAACATATTCTCCGTCATGTCATTATTGGGGCATTCCTTTACCATCATTCTATACCGCTCCCAAATCTCATGCAAAGGTTACGTGGGCTCTTGTTTGAAGGCCAATATCTCATCTCGAAGTGCCGCCATTTTCCTGGGTAAGAAACATTTAGCAATAAACTTGTCCACCAACTCATCCCAAGTTGTGATGCAATTGTTGGGGAGTCTCTCTAGCCAATCCAATGCTTTCCCTCAAAGTGAGAATGGGAAAAGTCTCAACCTAAGATCATCCTCAGACATATTCGTCTGCTTGCTCCCCCAACATGTATCCACGAACCCCTCGAGATATGTGTAGGCATTTTGATCCGCAACACCCATGAAATACCCACGCTGCTCAAGTAAGGTCAACATCACATTAGTTATTTGAAAATTGTCCGCCCGGATTATGGGTGGGATAATAGCACTTGCATAGCCTTGGTTTGGTAGCACCGGAGGAACCACTCTTGGAGGTGGCGGAGGAGGGTCTGGGACATTTTCATTGGCATTGGCCTGGCGGTCTCGTCGTGGTCCATGAGGTACAAGACGCACCTCATCTTCTCCAATATCATCAATCCCCTCCCCCGTAAGCACATTTCCAAGAGGGTCATTAGCATTTAAAGCCATTTAGTACCTGAAGTATTCACATACACAAATTAGCAACAAAGAAGAAAAGAAGAACAATACATACAACCAACTAATTAGATAGCCAAAATCGTTAGCTCCCTAGCAACGACGCCAAAAAGTGATCGCTTCCAACTCCGCAATACTATTAAGTAGCAATAGAGGGTCGCAATAGCTTTTACACGATTTTGGGTCGGGATCGATATCCATAGAGAGCTAGAATTGGAATCGAGTATCTATCTAGTTTAGGATTGCATATCTGCTCTTAATTGGTCTTCTATTTGTTTTTGGGTTTTCTTTATGATTCTATTTTTATCAAATTACTAATTAAAAATGCAACTATATTAGACTAATAGATAAATATGGCAAGTTTTATCTAATGGTTTAAAAGGCACTAGGGTAGTGATATTTACCTAGGTGGGCAAATTTTTGTAATAGAGATTTTGATGTCTTACTTTCCAAGTATGGTGTCAACCACAAAGTGTCTACGCCTTATCATCCTCAAGCAAGTGGCCAGGTTGAAGTGTCTAATAGGGAGATCAAGAGCATTTTGTCCAAAACTGTCAATGCCAATAGGAACAATTAGTCTAAAAAGTTAGATGATGCTTTATGGGTGTACCAGACCGCTTACAAGACCCCAATTGGTAGGTCGTCGTACCGGTTGGTGTTTGGGAAAGCATGTCATTTACCAATGGAGTTATAGCATAAGGCCATATGGGCCTTGAAGAAGTTGAATCTTGATTGGGATATATAGCTGCTAATCTTCGGGTAGAGCAACTCAATGAGCTTGATGAATTTAGGTTCCATGCCTACTCTAGTTCGTCACTGTATAAGGATAAAAGTAAATACCTTTTTGACAAATATACTCGGGGCAAAGAATTATAGGTGGGAGATTTGGTTCTCTTATTCAATTCTCGACTGAGGTTTTTCCCGGGAAAGCTAAAATTAAAGTGGAGTGGACCATTTGAAGTAGTGTGTGTGACCCCGTTTGGTGCTCTTGATTTAAAGAAAAAAAGTGGGGAAGGTTTTAGAGTAAATAGGCATAGAGTGAAGCACTATCTAGGGAAGTTGATAATATCCATGTGGTGGCTGTGGTTCATTTCAAGTGATTGGATGGTAACCTGCGTCGTGCCGCGACGTTAAATTAGGTGCTTCTTGGGAGGCAACCCATGTGTTTTTCTTCTTGTTTTGTTTGATTTTCTTTGTAGTATAGGAGTGATGTTTGGGTTAACTAGCTGTGAGATGTTACAGGATTGAGTTGATACAGTGCAGGACATAAATGAAAAAAAGGCACATGTCTTTGAAGTTTCCAGTGCGGTCGCACTACCATTTTGTGCGGACCGCGGTGGGTTACTGAGTTGAGGTTTAACAAAATATCTCAGTGTGGACCGCGCTCATTTTGTGCGGTCCGCACTGGTAGGTGAGAATGGCCCCCAGGGTTTTCTCTATAAATAGACCCTTAGGGCCTCTTTTTACTCTTTTCGCACTTTTGCCTCTCAAACCTAAGCAAAACACTATTCATCACACCCTTTTGCTCATAATTAATTGTTAGAACGTATTTGCTTCAATTCATCTCATTATCTAGTACCACAATCTTGTTTTTATTTGTTTAATGTTAATTTTTGTTTTTCTTAGCTTTTAGGTCTTCTTCCTCCCTTATATTCTTAAATTTCCATGCTAGGTTAGTTTAAATTTTGAGTTATGTAGAATTAGTTAGCTTAATAGACTAGGTAATCACTTAGCAACACCTACTAGGTGCAAAAATTGGACTGAAAAGCAAAATTTCACAAACCCTAGTTTGGTGCCAAAACTGGGCACTTAGTGCAGACCACAGTTGATTTTGTGCGGTTCGCGGTGCCCCTGTGCGGTCTGCGGTACCATTTTGTGCGGACCGCACTGATGAATCCTAAAAAGTTGAACTTTGGGCAGTGCAGACCGTGGTTGATTCTGTGCGATCCGCACTAGCCCCGGTGCGATTGCAATTGCTTTTGTGCGGTCTGCACTACTTTGATTCTGAGGCTATGTTTTTGAACCTGATGCATGTGTGGACCGCGGTTGTTTTTGTGCGGTCCGTGGTGGCCCTAGTGCGGCCGCATTACCATTTTGTGCGGTCCGCACTGGGCAACTACTGCAACTCGTCTACAACACTTCTTGTCCTACTTCTACAACTTTGTTCTTAACTGATTACACTGATACTAACAAGTTATTTGAATTGCCTTTGTAGACCAATGGTTAAACAATGAGGAAAAGGCTCAAAACAACTCAGCAGAGGTGAATCCTCCCGGGGAGGGAAGCAAAAGATGATTAAACTCACTCCCCAAGTTCGGGAAAACATGAAGAGAACAAGAAAGTTAATAAAAGCTGCTGACAGAGCAGCTGATCAGTCGAGGAGTGAGTACGAGCCTTCTCAGGAGGTTTCCTCAGACTCTATTCCTACACATATCCCTGACTGGCCGGGAAGATTTAGATTGACAGACACTACTCCTCTACCATCACCCACTACCCAAGCACCAACACATGTTTCTTCTGAGTCGTCTGAGGGCTCAGCAGCAGGTAGTGTAGAATACTCTACCTCTCCCACAGTTTATTTGGGGAGGGGGTAGAAGGAGAAGAGGAGGAAGTACACGGAGAAGAGGAGGAAGCTGAAGGAGGTGAACCAAGGGTTGGGGGTGTAGATAGAACTAGAAAACTGGAGGTTTGGTGAGATAGGTTTGTGAGTGAGGTGGCGGACCACAAATTTAGGGAGTGGTGGCCGATGAGAAATTGATATCGTAGAGGAGCTTCATTGATAAAGATCTTTTACCCCTCAACCCCAATGTGCAAAGACAATTTAGGACTAGAGTGGGCTGGGAACATTTTACGGAGAAGTGTGTAGATGCCAATGAACACATGGTCAAGGAGTTTTACTACAATGTAGCCCACATAAAAAGGGCTCCAAAGTGACCAAGGTTCGTAATAAGATAGTGTTGTTTGAAGGGAAATACCTCAACAAATACATTGGCTTCAATGAGGAGGATGAGACTTTGTACATGGCGAAGTTGGAAATGGGCGAGGAGGTTCGTCCCTTGCTACACAGTACCTGGCAATCCCTGGTACCACCCCTGACTGGTTGACTGTTGGAGTCAAGATATTGAGATAGACTTTGAATTTTGAAGCACGGGGATGGGAGTCCTTTGTGTGTAGCAAGTTGGACCCCACGACACATGACCAGACCCTTCCTCTTTCCCGGGCTGTGCTGGTGGCTTCTATCATGGCAAGGTACCCCATCAATGTGGGGAATGTGATGTCGAGGAATATCTCCATTGTAGGTGTGGAGCATGACCGGAGCTATCCCTTCCCCAGGACCCTCACTATGTACTTTTGGGATTTGAAGGTGGACAAGAAGCCCTACGACGTCAGAGTCAAAGCAAAGGCCCCCTTCTCCTGGTACAACATGCAAGGGGATGATAACCCTAAGAGCAAGAGTTTCAAGGGTACAACTACTGCTTCAACTGGATAGTTCGAAAATCCAGTTGTGGTAGTGGCTCCTGCTGAGCCTACCTCCACCTCCGCAGATATTCCTTTCTGGCCCATCCACATCCACAGCCATTCATGTTGATCCATCCACCCCAGCAGGCCCGGAGATTCCATCTTACCGGGCCCATCCCATTACTGCCCACCGACTAAGCCAGGCTCTTGCCAGTATCAACAACTGGATTTCCACAGCGTCATCCAAGTTGTCTATCTTGACTACCACTGTAGAGGCTTAGTCTGCTCCCCCATCCCCACAGGTAACCTAGTCGATCAAGGATGCACTCAAAGAGATACTTGAGAACCAGAAGAAGATCCTCGACACTCAGGCTGTGCTCTCAAAGGTAGTGAATTCACATAGCAAGGCTATTAATGAGCTTGCTAAGGAGCATAAGAAGCTAAGGAAGACACGGGCCTCCAAGGAGTCCGTGAAGGAGCTACGTGCAGATATTGACAGACTAAAGGCAGATCACCTGCCTTAAGACTTATTGCTCAAAGACCCAGTTCCAACAGCTCATCTACAGCCGGAGCAATCACAGAGGCCTCTAAAGAGGAGGAGGATGATCCCTAGAGCCGATGATGCCATCATCCAGTTGGTGGACCCACCGGAGACTTCCTTTAGTTAGCCACAAGACGTACCGGTTCCAGAGCCTGTCTAGGTCCAAGCCCAGTTCTCGTGCACACAGAGGACCCAGGGAATCCACATGACCTTATGCAGACAGACAAGCCTTAGGGAGTCTTCTATATCCTTTCCCTCCTATTTTGATGCTTTATTTAGACTAGTTGGCATTGGGGAGAATGCCAACTTTCATTTGAGGGGGTAGGCTCTACATTTTGGATGATTGTATATATTTGACATTTTATGCTTTATTTATCTTTTTATCTTTGGTCTGTATATAGATATGATATTTCATTACATATATCACATTTTGATTTCACTTTTGGTCTGTATATAAAGTTATATATCATTGTATATATTCATCCCATCCATTGTATATTCAAATCCTCTCTTGTATATATTCATTCCATTTTCCGCAAAATTTTTCGTTTTAGCTTCTTATTTGTGATTCGTAGCTTTTTGTTTTCAGAGTTTGGAATAAGTATTTGATTTTCTTAATGCCACGGTTCTTTCCAAAGGTGGAGTGTTGTGTGAACTGGGTGGCTCTTCCCAATGATAGATGGCATGACAGCCTTTTTAAGGGTTTGAATCCATTTTTCTTTTTCTTTTTGATTTTTAGTAGTTAGTAGTTAAGGGTGCCTCAAGTAGAGCTTCACTTGGGCCTAACACATTTGCTTTTGATCTTATGGTCAAAAATAAATTGTTGTGTTTAGGATGGTAAAATTTGTGACCTTGAGACTTTTGCGTTGGCCGATAATCATCAAGTGGTTTTTCGGGACCATTGTGTGCTCAAATTGTACCTAAGGTTGTTGTGGGCCCCCGACTCTATGTCTTTAGAAATCCCTTAGCTTGTGTGGTGAGTAATTGAATTGCAAGTCCAAGGCCAGAGCTATTGGTCTAGAACTTGCCCTGGATGTTTGTTGAGGCGAAATCCTAGGTGAATTTTGACTTAAGACATGATTATAGGCTCTTCTTGGTCCAAATGATAGTTTGAACAATTCCATAGCCTACCAATGATGAGATCCCTAGTTAAACCTTTTGAGCTTTAGTCCTTTTTCTTTTAAGAACCATGATACAAGCCTATACCCGTTCAAAAAGATACCCTCTCTTGGCACCCGATTTTTCTTTTAGCACATGGCAAAAGTATAAGTTTGGGGGGAGAGATGAGGATTGCAACAAAGTGGTAAAAAGGCAAAAAAATGAAGAAAAAGAAAGGCAAATGAAAAAGAAAGAAAAGCAAAAAGACAAAAAAATGTTCAATGTGAAAAAGAATAAAAAGGGATTCAAGAAAAGCAATGAATGAAAGGCGTGGAAAGTTGAAAAAGAAGAAAAGGTTTGAGTTGCATAAGAAAGAGTGACATTGTGCCTCTCTAACCCCTTAGAAAGAAGTGAAAATGACTCAAAGAGTCAAGTGAATGGATGCCAAATGAATCAAAAGAAGTGCTTAAGGGAAGGTGGAACTCACCTAGACCAAAACATTCCCTACCCTGAACCAAAAGCCTTCACAATGCCTCCACAAATACCATATATGATCTTGAGTTTAATGAAGCCTACATTAGTGGATACTCATATAAGGGTCAAGCATATTGTTACTAAAGCCGGACTTGTGACTTTTTCTTGAGAGAGATGTGTGAATTCCCATTAACCTCATTTTGCATGCCACTATTCTAAAGGTGAGGTTTGCTTAGGGAGAGTTGAGGATGTGTGAGTTTGGGTTCCACAATGACCAAAGTAATTGAAAGAGTTCTTTGATGTGTTGAGTCAACTCTTGATGCTCTTGTGTCACACTTGATCCATGGTTGTTCAAAGAGTAAATGTTGTTAACATTTCATTTGTATTGAGGGCAATTGTTAGTCCCAATTGATGCTAGTTGAGTTTGCTTTAGGACAATTGAAAATTTCTTGGATTTTTCCCTTAAGGGGTGGGTCTTATTTTTTTTTTTTGCTTGAGGACAAACAAAAGTTTAAGTTTGGGGATGTTGATAACTAGGGATTTTGATGCATTTTATACTCCTTCTTGCTTATGCTTTGATGAAATATTCATACAAAATAGTCCTAAAAAGCTCACAAGTTGTGCTTGATTGCAGGTTTCATCAACAATGTGATAAAATGTCGAAGATCAGCTAAAAAGGAGTGAAACTTGCACAAGTACCAAAAACAAGGCAATCTCATGCAGAACAGGCACAATGCGGCCGCACACCACTTTGTGCAGTCCGCACTGGGAGATTTAGAGAGCTGATTTCCAGGCTTCAAGACAGTGCGATCGCACACCATTTCGTGTGGTCCGCATTGAAGGCACCGCGGCCGCAGTCCATTCTTTGCGGTTCGCAGTGTGAAGATTTAGAGAGATCACTTTTCAGAGTTTTGAGCCATTGCGATCTGCGGTCAACATTGTGCGGACCGCGCTACAAGCCTCCACTGTCGTGGTCTATTATGTGCGGTCCGCGGAACCCAAGTTCAGAGAGATCAATTCTGAAGGCCAAAGCCCAGTGCGGAACACGGTCCATTTTGTGCGGTCCGCACTAACCCCGCAGGGGCATTTTTGTCCAGATTTTTTAGCTTAGTATAAATAGATTCGTTTTCCATTTTTAGGGCATCAGACATTGTAATACGTAAGCTGCATTCGTGAGGCAACTTTTCTAAGCCATTTTGGGCATTTTTACTTACGTTTTATCATTGAATTTTTGTATTTAGCTTAGCAAGTAATTAATATGAGTTTATCTTCTTCTATTTCTTGATTTTCTAGTTTGAATATGAGTAGCTAAACCCATTAGCTAGGGTTGTGGCTCAACCCTAGTGTGGATAATTGATGGGTCTTGTATTCTAAGGTTAAATTGATTATGGGTGTTTGTTATTTGGGTCAATTTTATGGTTTACTTCTGAATCAGTGGTTGCAAACACTAGTTTGTGTTTAGTTGACTAGGGTTCTTCTTGAGAAAGAGAATCTAAGTCTCCGATATTGACCCAACAAGGAATTGGGGGCGTACTCAAGAAATTGATATCCCCAATTAAAGGGTTAAACCTCGAGAGAGTAATACCCGACTTGAAACTTTATTGCCTATGTAAATTAGCATACCCAATTGGTCTTGAGAAAGTCAATAGCGCAAAATTGCTTAAACTGCCGAGAGGTGTATAGTGGGTAAATTAGGGCAAAGGTTATATCATATTCCCCAATCATGTCAATTATGCCTTGGTTTCAAGTACCCGTCATTTGCCCACCTAGGTGAATATCACTACCCTAGTGCCTTTTAAACCATTAGATATAACTTGCAATATTTATCTCTTAGCCTAATCTAGTTGCATTTTCAATTAGTAGTTTGATAAAAATAGAATCATAAAGAAAACCCAAAAATGAATAGAAGACCAATTAAGATCTCATACACATTACTAAACTAGATAGATACTCGATTCTAATTCTAGCTCTCTGTGAATATCGATCCCGACCCAAAATCGGGTAAAAGCTATTGCGACCCTCTCTTGCTACTTAATAGTAGTGCGGAGTTGGAAGCGATCAGCTGGTACGCCAGGTTTGTTTCCGCCCCACTGCTGGTCTAGTGGGTCAAGAGAATGTTCCATTTCATGAGAAGTGGAATTTTGCACGTAAGTTTTTTTTATAACTTCTTCTATCTTTTCTCTCTATTTTTCTTGCTACCATTTAACTTTTTCCTCTTTTCCAGCAACAATGGGAATTGTGGATGAGATTCCCAATTTCCGTGGTTGGGTAGGAAAGTTATTGAATGTTGCTCCGATGAAAGTTAGATTCGGGAAAAACCTTTCGCATCGGTTTTGTTGGAAAGTGAAAAATCATGGTAAATACTTTTTCATATCTTCTTCGTACTTTCATTCACTTTTTCCTTTGGAATTTGTTTTTATCCTTCTTTTTATCAGGATTTCCTATTCGAGGCATAAGTGATGATGTTGTTGTATCTTCCAGAGTTTCTTTGGAAAGATCAAAAGAGATAATTTTGGGCCCTTCATCAAAAAGGAAGGCTGCTGCAGCACAAAATTCTGAAGAGCAAGAGGAACAGGACGGGGGTTCTTTGATAAAAAGGCCACAATCAGAAGACGCATTTTTTTAGACGATGAAGCATCCCCTCCCTATTCTGTTCCTATTACCGAGCATGTTAAAGCCACGGTAATCTATTATGATGACACTCCTGCGACAGCTTGTGACTCTATGGATCAGCTTTTTGCTCGTGGGTTTGATAGTGACAATTTGGGTTTAGTTTCTGAAGAAGTACCCCTTGCCTCATTTACCATGCCTATTCCCATGACATCTTTTTTACCAGTTGTAACTGATGTCGTTGTTGCTCTGCCCCCAGCTGTCTTGAATTCTTCCACAATTCCCCTACTACCGTTCCTTATACTGAGCTCGGTTCTTCAAATGGAAGTGAAGCTATAAAGCAAATTATCATCAAGGTTCTTGCCGATGGTAACCTTTTGAGAAAATGATGTCGGGCTGATGTGTGGTTGAAACCTCTGATCTGTCCAGTTGAGAAATCCTAGCTCTAGAGTCACAACTCTTTGACTTGGATGAATGACATTGTGCAGTCATCATTAAAGGTATTTGTTCCTTTTCATTTTTATTATATCCTTTTCCTATTAAGGTTCTTACCTCTTCATTTTTTTAGATCAACCTTGTTGGCACAGAAATAACAAAGAGGATTTCCCATACGGAGCAGTTAATGCACGATTATCAAATTGAAGTAGATAACTGGAGAGAACAATATGAAAGCCTTCAAACTGATATGGAAGCATTAGAAGAGAACAAGTGCATCTTAGAGAAGTAGTTGAAGGTTCTGATTTCAGAGTTAGCAGTTGAGAAGGCTTCCTCAAATCAAGCTGACAAAGACAAGAATCTCCTCGAGACATCTTTTTCTGAGCAACTCTCCAAGGTCAGTGAAGAGATCAGAGAATTGAAGGCTTTGCTTAGTGAGAAAGTGGTTTACGCCGGTGAACTCGTGCAAACACTTACTCAGACCCAAGAATATCTCCATGAGTCTTCTAATAAGGTCAGGTTTTTAGAAAGTTCACTCACTCCTCTGCAAGCTTCTTATGATTCTACCTTGGCTGAGAATGAAAAGCTCAAAAACGAGATTGATCAATGGGAGAAAGACTATGAGATTCTTCAGGATAAGACTACAATTGAAGTAAGTTGGGCAATATTAAATACACACCATGAGACCCTTGTGGAAGCTAGCCATAAAGGTTTCAACTTGGATGCTGAGTTAGCCAAGATAAAGGAGACTATCAAAAAAACTTAGCAAGGCCAAGAATTTCCTTCTCCTATAGATGATACTGCCGAGAATATTGAAGATGATATGGGTACAACGGATGCTCCAACTCCTTCAAGCCAACTCGAACCTTCTGCTGCTAGTGATACTGCCTTAGATCCTTCTTCAGCCCCTCAATGAAAGTTTTTATGAGATGTGACTTCTCTTTTTTTTTTCTTTGGTTGGAATGTGTTTTTAACCCCCGGTCCCATTTGGCGGTTTAGTTTTTATAAATGATAAGTCCCCAGACCTTTTCGGGGCATTTTTGTATAAATGACAAATAGTTTACGACTAGGTTCATACTTAGTCTAAACTTTTAATAGTAAAAAGTTTTTTGTTCAACTTAATTGTCTTGAGCTTTTGTTTTGCATGTTTTTTTCCTTTTATATTCAAGGTCTCATTTGTTAATTCGTGGGTTTTTGCCTTACCCTTTTGTTAGCTTCATGAATATCTGAATTAAACATGAATTTATAAAAGAGGGCCTTTTTATATTTGACACTTAATGAAGACGATGTCTCAACTTCATAATGGTGTAAATATACGATAAAAGAAATAGGAACAAACATGTTTCTTGAAATAGCTTTGATAAAGTTTTTATTTAAACTTTGTCAAGTCTAAATAACATCTTACATGTATTTAAATAACTTCTATAACTTTTTCGTAATTATTTTCTTTACAACAGATTTGCAAAAAGGCAATAAAATAAATGTTTTTTATTACCCATATCTATACATTGCCTTTAACCTAGATATTTTGAAATCTATAAGGTTTTTTTTTTGACTGGCTTTGTGTTATTGACTCGTAAATTTGCTCTGAACTTGACTCATTCGATGAGTAGACTTTTGGGATTTGACTTGAACTTTGACTATTCTCAGTCCTTTTTGCCTTATTTATACATATGATATATGTATATTATATAGTCCCCAAGTGTTTGAACTTTGAAGTATGAAATCTCGAGCACTCGATAATTCCTATCATGCGGTCCTTTTCCTAAAAAAGAAAAACAAACGGGACTCGGAGGTATGATATTAGATGAAGACTGCTTAACCCTTTTAAATTTCTATTAGAATAGTTGTAACCCTATATCGAGAATTATATTCTTTCCCACGTGTCTTGTAGGTCGTAATTTATCATTTAGTACGGGCTAGCATTTTGCCTATCATTTAAAATCTTTAGTAAAATTTTGACAATTCAAAAATAAAATTTTAAAATGAGGATACCTGCTTATGGATACTTCCTTTCCTTAGAAATAGTATCTCTTCAGATGAACAACATTTCAATGTAAAGGTAAAATCTTTCCATCCATTGTTTTCAGCTCGTATACTCCTTTTCCCGCGATACCGTGAATCTTATAAGGTCCTTCCCAAGTTGGACTTAACTTCCCTGTATTAATTGCCCTCGTGGTTTTGAAAACTTTCTTAAGTACGAAGTCCCCAATCTTAAAGTATCTGAGACGAACTTTCTGGTTATAGTATCGTTCAATAACTTATTTTTGTGCTACCATCCTTATTAAAACAGCCTCCCTCTTTTCTTCAAGTAAATCCAGGTTGGCTCGTATTTCTTCTTCATTCAACTCTTCAGTTGTTTGTGTATACATCATGCTTGGATCTCCAATCTCGACTAGGATTAATGCTTCAGCTCCGTATACAAGAGAGAATAGTGTTTCCCCCGTACTTGTTTTGGCGGTTGTTCGATAAGCCCACAACACTGCAAGTAACACCTCTGGCCAATTACCTTTAGATTCCCCCAACTTTTTCTTCAAATTGTTGATAATGACCTTATTCGTTGATTCAACTTGTCCATTACCTGCGAGATGGTATGGAGTTGAAGTAATCATTTTAGTTGCCAACTTTGGAAAAATTTCGTGACTTGCGTGCCTATAAATTGTGGGCTGTTATCACATATGATTTCCTTTGGTACGCCAAATCGGCATATGATGTTTCACCAAATAAAATCTCTGACCTCTTTTTCTCGTACTTTTTTAAAAGCTCCTGCTTCTACCTATTTAGTAAAATAATCAGTGAGTACCAATAAAAACCTTACCTTGCCCTTAGCTTGCGGTAATGGTCCCACAATATCCATCCCCCACTTCATGAAAGGCCACGGGGAATTAACCGGATTCAGCAATTCATCAGGTCTATGCATGTTATTACCATATCTTTGGCACTTATCACATTTAGCCACGAAATTTTCTGCGTCTTCTTCCATTTTGGGCCAATAATAACCAGCTCTAATCATGGTGTTTACTAAAGACCTTCCTCCTGCGTGATTTCCACAATGCCCCTTATGTACTTCCCTCATCACATGTTCTATTTAAGAAGGCCTGATGCATCTTGTTAGAGGACTACCGAATATTTTACGATAAATATTACCTTGCTTTAACAGTATCGAGCAGCTTTCGTACGAAGTGTTTGAGCCTTTTTCTTATCTTCATGCAATATTCCATGCTGCAAAAAAGTAACAATCTCATTCCTCCAATTCCATTTTAAAATTTATTGAAATTTACCTCATTTTTTTCTTGATCAAGCACATAATGAAATAAGTGAATTACAGAAGCATTTTTGTTATTTGTTACTTCTGCGGCAGATGCAAGATTAGCTAGGGCGTCGGCCACTACATTCTCTTCTCTTGGTATCTGCACGACATTCCAGGTTTGGAATTGCCTGACCAGATTTTGTGCCTTTTCCAGGTACTGCTGCATTCTTGTTTCCCTGCCTGTGTAAGTCCCCAACATTTGGTTAACTGCAAGTTGTGAATCACTTTTGATTACGACCTGTTCTATGCTAAGTTCTCGTGCCAGTTCTAAACCTGCAATCATATCTTCATACTCTGCATCGTTGTTAGTGATGGGGTGACATTTTATAGCTTGCCGTATAGTTTCTCCCGTTGGTGGTACCAAAACAATACCAAGACTTGACCCTTTTATATTTGAAGAACCATCAGTAAATAAAGTCCAAGTTCTTGGATTAGATCCATTGAATACCTGTAATTCTTTTTTTTTCTTCCAGTTGCATCCCTTGGCTAAAATCTTCCACAAAATCTGCTAACACCTGTGATTTTATAGCAGTTCTAGGTTGATACGTGATGTCATATTCACTTAGTTATATGGCCCACTTGGATAATCTACCTAATAACTCTTGTTTATGCAGCATATTACGTAGGGAGTAGTAGTTACTGCAGAGATGGGATGACATTGAAAATAAGGTCTTAATTTTCTAGATGCCATGATTAATGCAAGTGCAAGTTTCTCTAGATGAGGGTACCGAGTCTCAGCATCTAATAATGACCTCGTAACATAATAAATTGGTGATTGTTTACCTTGGTCTTCACAAACTAAAACATCACTTACCGCTACTTTTGAAACAGCGAGGTAGATGAGTAATTTCTCCACTTCTTTTGGTTTTGCGAGCAACGGTAGATTTGACAGGTATACTTTCAAAATTTTAAGCGCTTGCTGACATTCCTCGGACCATTCAAACTGATCTTGTTTTTTCAGAGCTGAAAAGAATCTGAAACATTTTTCTGAGGATCTGGAAATAAATCTTCCCAAGACTGCTATTCTTCCTGTCAATCTCTGTACCTATTTTTTACTTGTAAGTGTATCAAGAATTTCCTCAATAGCTTTAATTTTTGCGAGATTTACTTCAATGCCACGGTTAGAAACAAGAAAACCCAAGAACTTACCTGACGATACTCCAAATGCATATTTTTCGGGGTTTAGCTCCATGTTGAATTTGCGTAGAATCTGAAATGTTTCAGACAAGTGTTGGATGTGATCCCCTGCTTGTTGCGACTTGACTAGCATATCATCTATGTAAACTTCCATGGTCTTCCTAAATGTTCTTGAAACATTTAGTCACCAACCTCTTATATGTGGCTCTAACGTTCTTGAGACTAAATGGCATTACTTTGTAATAGTAAGTCCCCCTATCTGTTATAAACAAAGTTTTTCCTCGTCTATGGGATCCATTTTGATTTGCTTATACCCTGAATACGTATCTAAAAAACTTAACAATTCATGACCTACAGTAGCGTCAATTAGTTGATCTATATGCGGTAATGGAAAAGAATCTTTAGGACAAGCTTTGTTTAGGTCAGTATAATCTACATAATTTTGACACTTACCATTCTTTTTAGGTAACACTACCGTATTAACTAACCATTTTGGATATTTCACCTCACAGATGGACCTAATTTTTAGAAGCTTCTGTCCCTCATCTTGAATCACCTGATTTTTTAAAGATCCTTATTTTCTTTTCTTTTGTTTGATAGGTAGATATGATGGATCTTCATTCAACTTGTGGGTCATCACTTTTATCTCCTGACTGAGGTTGGCCCCAAGGTAGACTTTCCTTTCAGGCCAAAGTGCGAATAGTACTACAACTTCCAATTCCTCAATCATCATTTTGATGTTTTTGTTTTCCTCTGGCTCTTGAATGGTATCAGGCCTTGAATCGATATCTGTTTTCCTGTGTTCAGTTGAGGTTTATGTTGAATGATTTTCAATTGAATCAACCACGGAATTGATGCTCCTGGATGCTTGCTGGTCACCACGGAATTTTCATATTCCCCACTGTGAAAGGAATTTAATAACTTGGTGTAAGGTAGATGGCACAACATCCATGTCGTGAATCCATGGTCTCCCAAGAATTATATAATAAGCCATGTCCATCTCTACTTCTTGAAATTTTGTGTCTTTGACAACCCCTTCCGCGAATGTGGTGAGTACTATCTCCCCCTTTGTTACAACGCTCGAGTTGTCAAAACCAGATATGGTGTGCACCTTGGGTATCAACAAATCTTCAACTTGCATTTCATTTACCACTCTTAATAGAATGATATTCACGGAGCTGCCTGGATCAAGCGAAACTCATTTCACATTAGCATCATGTACAAGTAAAGATATTACCAAAGCATCATTGTATGGGGTTAGTACGCCATTTGCATCTGCATCATCAAATGTAATACTTTCTTCTTCCCAAATATGCAAATTCGCTTCCCATGTGTGACTATAATCTTTGAAACTTTATTGGCTATAATTACACAATTGATTTCTTCTCCCCCGCTGATGACGTTAACTGTCCTTTTTGGTGAAGGGGGTTTTGGGGGATCCTGACTATTTTTCATGTATGCTTGCTTTCCTTTATCACTAAATAATTCAGTTAAATACCCCTGTTTCAGTAAATGTTCAACTTCAACTTGCAACAATCTACAATCCGCCGTTTTCTGACCATGATCGTGATGAAACTCGTACCAATGATCAAGATTTCGCCTATTTGGATTTGATCTCATTTCTTTTGGCCAACGTACTTTATCGCCCATGCTTCACAAAATAGCCACCAATTCGGACGTGCTTACATTAAAACTATAACCTCTGATCTTTGCCTTAGAGCTTCTGTCATCACTATGCGTCTCTCGTGCATTTCATTCTTTCCCGAACCTTAATGATGAGCCTAATTCTCTGTCTCTCAATCTATGATCATACCTTGAGTTATCATGTTTTGAACGTGAGTCTCTTCTTGCGGGTACTATACAGGGCTCGTACCTATTTTTACAGGACCGTTTGTCAGTATCAGCACACCTGCAACTTACCCTCTCCTCTTTTTGAGACTGAGTAATGGTATCTTCTTCTATCCGCAGCTTCGTGTTGTATCTGTTGTAAACATCATTCCAAGTTGTTGCTGGAAATTCACGTAGACTTTCCTTAAGATGTCTCGTTGCTTCTGAACTCTTCATATTTAGATTACTAGTAAAAGCCATGGCTAGTCAGTTATTAGGTACGTGTGGCAACATCATCCTTTCACGTAGGAATCTTTCTACGAACTCTCTAAGTAGCTCCGAATCTCCTTACTTTATTTTGAAAATACCCTCCATTCTTTTTTTGACTTCTTGAGCTCTCGAGTGTACTTTGATAAATGAATTTGTAAGCTTAGCAAAAGAATTTATAAAATTTTTGGGTAAAAGAGAATACCATGTTAATGCTCCCTTAGTGAGTGTTTCACCAAATTTTTTGACCAATATTGATTCAATTTCTTGTTTGGTCAAATCATTGCACTTTACTCCATTGGTGAATGCAGTCACGTAGTCTCGTGGATACGAGGTTCTACCTTATTTTGGAATATTGGTTATCTTGAATTTCTTCGGAATTGGTAGAGGAGCAGCACTTGGCTTCCAAGGTTGTTGTGAATATTTATCCATATCTATTCCTTTGATTATAGGTGGCACTCCAACTATTTCCTCTATGAGATCGATTTGCTCCTTGAGCTATTTTTTCAAGGTTAATACTAAGTTTTGTAAATCAGAATTGACTATGTTACCTGGTTTTCCATCACGAGACTCACTGGGAGTTCCACCACTGCCTGAATTAATGAGCTCGGAACGAGAGTTTTCCAAAGTATTATTATTTGGAGTTGGTGCTGGTGGTGCAACCGGCAACTGATTGGCGAAAGCCTCAAGAGCTTTGCTGACCTATTAAGCGATTAACTTTTGCAAAGCTTCGTTCATTGCCACCTTATTTTCCAATTGATCATTTGCATTTGATTGAGATCCATCAGGAGTTCCCTCTCAAGAATGTCGAGGAGAGTTTCGTGGGGAATGGATCGGGGTACGATCAACTTGCGGATTCTCCTTGAGTTGACGGTCTCTTTGACTGTTATCATTGATATTTGACATGATTGATTTGACAAAAAGGTTAATTTAGGAAATAGTAGATTATCAGATTCCCGGTAACGGAACCAATTTTTTTAACTAAAAATTAGGATTTCACTCAAAGCTTGTTTTAAGAAGAACTCGAGTTACTAATAATCAAATAAAAATAGGAACAATTGATGTAAAAATAGCTAAGTAAAAAGCAAAGTAAATTAGTATATTCCAATAGTATTTTGTGTCCTTACAAATGTTCAGTCCTCACCTTTTTATACCTACTTCTAAGTAATACGTTTTTTCCTATCCATAATGGAGTCATTGTGGATAATTAATGGCATTTAATATAACGTTATAATTGGTAATCATAAGTGATTTAATACAGATTCCATAATATTTTCCGTAATTAGTGCCTATTAATTACCAATAATACGTATCTATACCCCTTTTTCTATTTATTTTCATTCTTCTAACGCGGCTTCCAAATATTAAGAGCTTCGAGCACCTATCCTTTCTGATTTTCTTGGATCTCTACCCGTGCTTGTTGAAGCTCGTGCCTCTTCAACTATTCTTTGCCAACCGTCGCCCTTTGACCATTCCACGTGTCATGACGTGTTACCTTATAATTAATTCTTTATATGAACTTAATTTTTTCCAATACAGTTTGCAAGCTTGATGTCACTTTGATTATCTCCATAGATCACAGTGGGCTTTGATATAGTTAGATGTAATTCCTCAGTAAGTCATTGTAGCCATATACATTCTTGAGCAATGAGAGCAGCTGCTTTATACTCCACCTCCGTGGTTGACAAAGAAATTGAGTCTTGCTTTTTGCTATACCAAGAAACACTTGTTCCACCACAGAGGAACCCGATGTTGATCTTCAGTCATCCAAATCACCACCAAAATCAACATCTGTATAACCATCTAACACCAAATTATTCTTCTTCTGGAAGAACAAGCCTATGTCTGATGTTGATTTGATATACTTTAGAAGCCTCTTTGCAGCTTCTAAGTGAGGCTTTCTTGTCCTTTGCATAAATTTGCTGACATATCCCACCAACAATGCCAAGTCCGGATTTGTAATGGTCAAATACAGGAGACTTCCAACAAGAGATCGAAAAGGCTTGGGATCTGCAAGAAGTGAGCCTTCGTCCCGCCTTAACCTTGTGCTTATCTCAAGAGGAGTAAAAAATGTTTTTCTTTGCTTCAATCCAAACTTGTCAATAGGTTTCTTGGCATATCCTTCTTGAGTGACAAAGAACTCTTTATTCATGTTTGTCACGTCAAAGCTAAGAAAATGGTGTAGCTCTCCCAACTTCTTGATGTCAAATCTTATGGAAAGCTCATCTTGAAGCCTAGCAACTTCATCTTCATTGTTTCCTATTATTATCATATCATCCACATACAAAAGAACAACCATATGAAAGTCTACTTATTTTTAACAAATAATCTAGGATCTGATTGTGATGCATCATATCCACAGAAATGTAGATATTGAGAAATTTTTACATACCATGCTCGTCGAGATTGCTTGAGTCCATAAAGGGCCTTCTTAAATTTGCAGACATGATCAGGATGTAAGTTAGAGACATACCCGGATGGTTGCTCCACATAAATATCTTTGTCAAGCTCTCCATATAAGAAAGCATTCTTCACGTCAACTTTTCACAACTTCCAATTATGCGAGGTTGTCAAGAATAGCACAACTCGGACAGAGATCATCTTAGCCACCAGACTGAAAGTTTCTTCATAATCTTCACCATACTTTTGAGAAAATCCCCGAGAAACTAGCCCTGCTTTATATCTATCTATTTTGCCATCTACTCTTCTTTTGATTTTGTAAACCCATTTATAACAAAATGGGTTGTACATCCTTCGGCTTTGGTACAAGGCTCCAAGTTTGATTTTTCAACAGAGCCTCCATTTCATCATCCATAGCAAGCTCCCACTCTTTGACTCCTTTAGATTCTTTGAATGAGGAAGGTCCTTCATCTTCAATTGGTCCTACAAAGAAACAAGAATATGTACTGACAAAATTTTCATCTCTGAAGTGAGCTGGCTTGATAATAGTTCTTTTTGGCCTTCCTGAACCACTTGAATCATCTTCTTTGTTAAGGTCCATGACTCCCCATTTCTCTTAACTCCTCGACATCTATATTATCAAGAGAAGCACCCGTAATGGGCAAGCTTGAATCCCATTATTTAAGGTTTTTGAACTCGTTCCATCCAATGCAACTCCATAATACAAAGACACTTTGTCGAATATGACATCCTTTGAGATAACAAAGATATGAGTTTTAGGATCCATGCACTTCCATCCCCTTTTCCTTTCATCATACCTGATAAAGATGGATTTCCTTGCCTTGGCATCTAACTTGCTCCGTTGAGAATCCAGAATGTGAACATAACAAATAGAGCCAAAGATCTTGAGGTGTTTCACTCTAGGCTTTTCTCCAAAAATTAATTCATAGGGAGACTTCATATTATTTGGATAAAGTGGCATCCTGTTAATCATGTACGTTGCACATTTCATATCTTCAGCCCACAAGGCTCTAGGTAAATTCTTGGCATGAAGCTAGCTCTTACATGTCTCGATTAAGTGTTGGATATTCCTTTTAGCCACTCCATTTTGTTGTGGTGTATCAACGCATGTCAGCTCTCTTTTAATGCCATGCTGACTACAAAAGGAAAGAAACTCATCAGATGTGAACTCACTGTCATTATCAGTTCGTAGTCGCCTTATTCTAAAATCGAGTTCACCTCAACTATTGCTTTGAACTACACAAACTTATTGAAAACTTCCGAGTTGTGCTTTACAAAATAAATCCAAGTGAATCTAGTAAAATCATCAATGAAAATTAGCATATAGGAGTAGCCTAAAACTGAAGGAGTTCTTGTTGGCCCCATCTAGTCACTGTGAATAAGTTCTAGTGGGGCATTGCACCTTGACAAGGATCTGTCAAATGGAAGACGACGTGCCTTTCCATATTGACATCCTTCACAAACCTTTCCTCCAACAAAATTTCTTAAGTTAGACAAACCTTTTACTAGATTCAACTTTACCGTGGCTTTTAATGTCCAAGTCTAACATGCCAAAGATTTGTATTATCATTGCTACTCATCTTCTCAATATATGAATTAAAGGCAGATAAGACATATAAATCATTAACTCTCTTACCTGAGTGAACGATATATGCCTTGAGCACCTTGATATTTCGGAGGAACTTCACATCATGCAGGCCAAATAGCAAATAGTTTCTAGCATCTATAGCATTTGCAAATAAAAATAGATTTTTCTTCATTCTTGGAACATGAAATTGATGCATAATTATCGAATTGAGGAATACAATTGGAAAGAACAATATGAAAGTCTTCAGCTTGAGATGGAAGTTTTAGAAGAAAATAAATGTACCTTAGAGCAGCAGTTGAGAGTCATGGCATCAGAATTGGCAGTTGAAAAAACTTCTTCTAACCAAGCGGGCAAGGATAAGAACCTCCTTGAGTCTTCTTTTGATGAACAACTCTCTAGAGCTACTGAATAGATCAGATGCCTTAAAGCTTTGCTAAATGTGAAAGAAATTTATGCTGGTGAGCTTGTTCAAACACTCACGCAGGCCCAAGAAGATCTCCGAGTGTCTTCTGATAAGGTTAAGTTTTTTGAGAGTTCACTTGCCCCTTTACAATCTTCTTACAATGATGTTTTGGCTGAGAGGGAGGAGCTCAAGAGTGAAATTGACCATTAGGAAAGAGACTACAAGGCTCTTGAGGACAAGGCTGTTGTTGAAGCAAGTTGGGTGATTTTGAACACGCGCCATGATACTCTTATGAAGGTAAGCCAGGAGGGTTTTAACTTGGATGTTGAGTTAGCCAAGATTAAGGAAACAATAGAAAAAATCAGCAAAGCCCAAAGCTTTTCTTCAGTTATGGATGATACTCCTCAAAATGTTGAAGCTGATCCTGGTGCGGTGGATGTCCCAACTCCTTCAGACCAAATCGAGCCTTCTGTTGCTGATGATACCTTGAACTCTTCTTCTGAACCTGATCCATATTGAAAGTTTACTTATGAAGTTTTACTCCCCTTCTCTTTTTCTTTTGGTGGAATATGTGGGGGTATTACCCCTGGTCCCATTTGGGGTTTTTGTTTTTGTTAACAATATGTCCCCAGGTCTTTTCGGGGCTTTTTAAAATGATAATCAGTTTAGACTAAGTTCATACTTAGTTTTAACTTAATATTATAAAGATTTTGTTTTATCTTAATTCTCTTGAGTATCTGTTATAATCATTTAATAATTTGCCTTGCTTTTTTATAAGTGCAGGGTCTTGCTTTTTAATATGTGGGTTTTTTCCTTACCCTTTGACTTTTTGCACTTTTAGAAATGCTTAATTAACTTCATGAATTTTTGATTCAAACATGAATTATAAAAGAGGGCCCTTTTATATAAGACACTTAACGAAGAAAACGTCTCAACTTCATAATAGTGTAAACATACGAAAGGAGAAATAGGAACACACATGTTTCTTGGAATAACTTTGATAAAGTTTTTATTTGAACTTTGTCAAGTTTAAATAACATCTTACATGGTAAGCAACCTCCACTTCCAACCAAGAGGTTGTGAGTTCGAGTCTCCCCAAGAGCAAGGTGGGAAGTTCTTGGAGGGAAGGATGCTGAGGGTCTATTTGGAAACAACCTCTCTACCTCAGGGTAGGGGTAAGGTCTGCGTACACACTATCCTCCCCAAACCACACTAAGTGGGATTATACTGGGTTGTTGCTGTTGTTGTTGTACTCTTCCGTAACTGTTTCATTTACAACAGATTAACTAAAAAGAAAACCTAAGGGTTTCTTTATGACCCATGGCTAAATACTGCCTTTAACCTAAACATTCATGATTTTGAAATTCGTATCCACGAGTGTATTCTTCATAGGCTTTTGGACCAGCCTTGTGTTTTTGGCTTATGACTTTGATCTGGACTTGATATTTATTGAGTAAACTTTAGGCTTGACTTGAAATTTAATTGTTTCAGCTTTCTTTGCCTTCCTTATACATATGATATATGTATATTATATAGTCCCCCAAGTGTTTGAGTTTTGAAGTATGAAATCTCGAGCACTTGATTATTCCTTCCATGCGGTCCTTTTCCTGAAAAGGAAAACATACGGGACTCGGAGGTAGGATTTTAGATGAAGACTGCTTAACCCATTTAAATTTCCATCAGAATAGTTGTAACCCTAGACCGAGAATTATGTTTTTTCCACGTGTTTTGCAGGTCGCAATTCATCATTTAGTACGGGCTAGCTTTTTGCCTATCATCTAAAATTGTTAGTAAAATTTTAATAATTCAAAAATAAAAATCGTGAGTGGAGATACCAGACTGTTGGTATTTCCATTCCTTAGAAGTAGTATCTCTTCAAATGAACAACATTCCAATTTGAAGGTAGAATCTTGACATCCAATGTTTCAAGCTCGTAAGCTCCTTTTCCTGTGATACCACAAATTTGTAAGGCTCTTCCCAATTTGGACTCAACTTTTCTGCGTTGGCTGCACTCGTGGATTGGAATTTTTTTTGAGTACACATTCCCCAATTTTGAAGTATCTGAGATGAGCTTTCCAATTATAATATCGCTCAATAACCTATTTTTGCATTGCCATCCTTATTAATGCAGTTTCCCTCATTTCTTCAAGTAAATCAAGGTTTACCCGCATCTCTTCTCCATTCGATTCATCGGTAGCTTGAGTATATCTCGTACTTGATTCCCTTATATTGACTGGAATTAAGGCTTCAGCCCCGTATATAAGTGAAAATTGTGTTTCTCCCGTACTTTTTTTTGTTGTTGTTCGGTAAGCCCACAAGACTCCAGGTAGTACCTCTGGCCAATTGCCTTTAGATTCTTCCAGTCTTTTCTTCAAGTTGTTGATAATGACTTTATTTGTTGATTCAGCTTGTCCATTATCCACCAGATGGTACGGTGTTGAGGTAATCATTTTAATTTGCCAACTTTGTAAAATTTTTGTGATTTGTGCACCTATAAATTGCGGTCCGTTATCACATATGATTTATTTTGGCACGCCTAATCGGCATATGATATTTCGCCAGGTGAAGTCTATGACCTCTTTTACCCTCACCTGTTTGAAAGCTCCCGCTTCTACTCACTTAGTAAAATAGTCAGTGAGTACAAACAAAAATCTTACCTTTGTGAGCACGTGATTTTTGTCCTAAGCAAATTATTCCCAAATATATGCAAAATGATTTTTGAATTTTTTTTTGTGGCAATTTTTGATAATTGTGTGCATAATAATAATTCATAAAATAGGTAGAAATACCAGAATTTTATTTCTATGATTTTTGGAAACAAAACAAAGAAAATCAAAATACACATCTATTTGTTTTTTAGAAAATACATGGAAAATAGAAAAGAAAAATAAAATACAAAAATATAGAAAGGAAATAAATACAAAAATACAAAAATACAAAGAAAGTATAATGCAAAAAAAATAAAATAATACAAAACAAAATATTGGGCTAAATACAAAAAATAGGAAAAATAGTAGCCCAAATTGTATAACACACCCAGGCCCAAAGAAAGCAAAGCCAAGTCTGCCCATATAACAAATCCAAACAACGTCGTTCAGGAACAATAAATCTGGACCATCGAAGTTTTAATCAAACGGCCAGGAGTGATGGCCATCACTTAAACAAAACGACGTCGTGTATTGAAACTAATCTGAGCCGTTGATATAACCAATCCAATGGCCACGATTAAGTGACCACTTAATTGGAACGACATCGTATAGGGGCTAATTGAATCTGAGCCGTTGGTTCACTTGATCCAACGGTCTCATATCATCAAAAGCTTTTAAATATACAAAACATTACATATCATTTCATATTCACACCCTTCGTCCCAAATATGAAAC
>MU705101.1:0-20180 GCA_026770625.1 Nicotiana glauca
CTAGCGATTAAAGCGCAAACTCAACTAAAGTGCATTAAATTAGAGTGTAATAATCGACTAAAACACGTAATTATACCCTATCATCAGTGTTCTTTTTTTTTTTTCATCCGGTGTTCGGTATCTCTATTGGAGCCGACTATATTAGGATTCGCTCCGTATAGGGCTCCATTCGGGGGAAGCGCTTCCTACCAAGAATTTTTTCAAACCCAAAGCTCGAACCTGAGACCTCTGATTAAGTAAAGAGAAATACTGCACCATATCCTTTGGTGGTGAAAGACAAGGTGTTCACCAAGTGGACGGCCTTCAACTCCTAAAAATTGTGCTTAAATAATAAAAGATCTTATATATATGTGTACACACTTGTTTTGTCCTATTTAAACATTTCGTTTTATTCTTAATGAGACGATTTACAATCATATAAATATCTATAACTTGCTTTATATTAAAATTTCCCTAAAAGGAATTTCATATGTAAATGTTTGGTTCGTAGCTTGCTGGGAGTGATGCATTATTTTGATGCTAAGATCAACTCGTTGTGTTAATTATTATTTTTCAAATATAAAAAAATTGTAATACTTTTAAGTATTTTAGAAATTTCACCTAAGTAAATCGCATTTATTATAAATCTAGTTTACTGAAATGACATACAAATCCAGTGTGCGAGATGCAACTTATAACTCACATTTATCGATTGCGATATATAAATCGCAATTGACAAATACGACTTACACAACAATATTTGTGATTGCGACTTACAAATCGTATTCATATTGCGACTTATATTGACATTTCTACTTGAAGTCCATTTATTATTTGTTTTGGGGCAGGAATTCTTTATTTCGTTGGAAGGTAGTGAAATCTAATGAAAGAAGAAAAAAGCCAAATACCAACCCAGTGAAATTTTACGGTTGAAGGGGTTTAGGGAAGGTAGTGTATAGACAAATTTTATCTCTACCCCGATGAAGTAGAGAGGTTGTTTCCGATAGACCCACGGCTCAAGAAAATGAAAAAAAGACAATATATCAGTACTATTAACAGAAACCATAGAAATAATAACAGCATTATAAGACCCAGAAAATAGTTGAAATGCAATAACAATTACAAGTAAATAAGTCCCGGTGCTATGAAAAACGGAAGAATAGTGTAAACACAATATTAACCATTAGCAGTCTAAGACAAACCCTATAAGACTAGCCTCACACACGGAACGAAATAAGATCCCAAACAGAGAAAGTTTGTAAAACTACCCGTTCAGATCACCAAGTTATGTGAATTTCGAATTTGAATTACGAGAATAGAGAAATTCTTAAAATTGATCGAGTCACCGAGTTGCTAACACCCGATGATTAAGAAAAACATGTTGAACAATATAAAATAGTTGAAATATAACAAGTTGAAGGATGAAAATCATTGAGGCTTGGATTGTGAGACCAATGATAGTGGCCAAACAGATGAGTATGGAGTTTTCTTTATCAATAGTTTCCACTTGCAGAATTTAAGGCCCCCATGTTTCTAGTTTACGGACCATGTGTCTATTTGTTTTTAATTTGCAAGACATCATGGAACCAGCTTCCCCTGTGGCAGAATATTCAATCTACGACCATCTTCATCATAAGCATATTCCATTAAAATGATTAGGGAAAAGGGTCAAATTTGCCTCTTAATTATGCGAAAAAGGATCAAATTTATCCTTTGTTATACTATCGGTCTAAAAATATCCCTAACGTTATATAATTGGCTTAAATATATCCCTATTCCCGTATAAAGGGGCGGATACATCTTACGGCAAGTGACGTCACGTGACATTGCTTCGTCACAATTTTTATCAAATATGTATATATAGATAGTATATAAAATGAAATATTTGGTATAAATAAAAAAAATGACACCGCTTGCCATTATAGTGATTGTTGATTCGTTCATTTCTTCAAATATTGACACTGCTTAGCGAAAATTATGTGTACACCCTTGCCGGTAGAGCTGACCAAGTTAGATACTCAATCTCACATGGCACTGACAACTTGATAAGGTGGACATCACGTGAAATGCCATCTCACTGCCCCCAGCATATTTTATCCCTCCCCGCCACCACCAGCCCACCATTAAGGAGTATTTTTTTAGGAATAAGAAGTCTGCGTTAGAAATCAACCCAGTACTAAATTTCTTTGCAAAGATCCATGGGCCGTGTGCACAAATAGCCACTAACAGCACCTGTCTTTATTTTAAAGCCAGTGTTTTAAATGTCTTTAGTCTTTAGCCACTTGTTTAATAAACTTATACCTGACTGGACGAAAATACCTTTCTGCTATAACTTATACATGTCTTTAGTCTTTGGTAGACACGGATATGGATGTCATGGTAGTTTAGTGGGTAAGTGTGTCGGAGAAGGATGTGTAACTGGCACGCTCTGAAGATTTAAAGATTGTGAGGACTCGAAGTAATATAAACTACGTACAATTTATTTGAGCCTCTGAGGAGGAGGTTGTTAAAATGAGGTAAATTTAAACACAAAGTTAAGGACTCCACGTCGTGAACTTTTGAACGTGTAATTCAAACTTAAGGACGGCCTGTCTATAACTTTTGAACCTGCATTTCAAACTTAAGGACTCATGTTCTTAACGTTTGAACTTTGAACTCAAAGTTAAGGACTGTCTGTCCTTAACTTTTGAACGTATTATTCAAACTTAAAGACTGTCTTTCCATAACTTTTTAACCTGCAAGCCAAACTTAAGGACTCATGTCCTTAACTTTTGAACTTGAAACTCAAAATTAAGGACAGACAGTCCTTAAGTTTTGAACTTGAAACAATAACTTAAGGATTGTCTGTCTTTAAGTTTTAAACTTGAAACTATAAGTTAAGGACTGACTGTCCTTAACTTTTGAACATGAAACTCAAAGTTAAGGACAAAAAGTCCCTAAGTTTTGAACTTGAAACAATAACTTAAGGACTGCATGTCCTTAAGTTTTGAACTTGAAACTATAAGTTAAGGACTGCATGTCCTTATTTTTTGAACCTGCATGTCAAACTTAAGGACTCATGTCCTTAACTTTTGTAAAATTGAGGACAGACAATCCTTAAGTTTTGAACTTTGAACTCAAAGTTAAGAATTGTGTGTCCTTAACTTTTGAACGTGTAATTCAAAGTTAAGGACAGGAGTCCTTAAATTTTGAACTTGAAACTATAAGTTAAGGACTGCGTGTCCTTAACTTTTGAACATGCATGTCAAACTTAAGAACTTATGTCCTTAACTTTTAATCTTTGAACTCAAAAGAAACAAAAACAAGGTAAGAAGAAAGAAATTTTGAAAATTCAGACATCTGCTCAAAAATTGAACATACAGAATTTAGCAAATAAGTATTGAGGATGATGTCATTCATAAATACTTTTGTTAGTGTTAGTACAATGTAAGGCTTACTTACCCGGTGACATCCTGCAACTTCATCATTATAATAATTCTCTGTCTTTGCATATTGTTGATGAAAATTGGACGAATTTGGAAGGCTTTTCCCAGCGAGGTGTTGAACTATAGCTCGAAATTCAGAAGGGTTTTTCATATTTATCATTACCGCGCTTGATATATACTTCACCTTCATTGCTTCTTTCTTTTTGCAGAAGGGTTTGGGAATGTAACCATTGAAGAAAGGGTAAAACTATCTTTTTCCTATTAGTAGTGGCTATTTTTGCTGAGCATTATAATTAGTGGATAAAAATTAAAGACCCTCTTAATTAGTGGCTACTACACGCCATTTTTACAGATCCATGAGGTTTACAATAATTTTGAGGTATTATCACTTTTTGCTTGCGCCCGGAAAATATTTATATTCAATAGTCGAAAAATTATATAAAATTTTGTATACATTTTTTGTATATATATATATATATATAATATATATATTTTTTTTGCTATTATTTTGAAAGCGACTATACAGTGTTATTTTCCCAATAATTAATGATAATTTTCTCATCCTCCAGCGAAAAATCGGAAGTACAATTTTAAGCCTATGAAGAAGAGAAAAAGGAGGCCTTATTATTTGTGGAGCTTGATGGTTGCGGAAGGAATGATGTTATGATTAAGCTTCTTTTGGTGCGACGCTGTTCTTGTTTTGAAGGAAAGGAGTTACTGTATGAGAGCAGATCTCTTCAAATTCCCCATGAACTGACATGCCAAATGAGTCCGGTGCACAAAGTATTTCACGTTCACGCAAGAAAGAGAAAGGACCGCATTCCAAAGTGTATGATGTAGACAGTTTACCGTAATGCAAGCATTAGTGGCTGCTTGCTCAAACCCGTGACCTATAGGTAACATGGGAACGAACTTTACCTTTGCTCCAAGACCTACTGGCCGGTATGCTACAAGCGGCTATCTGGTGTCATTTCTACTCTCTTGTAAAGTTGATCAATGAAGGGGAAGACTTGGTGTAACTGGTAAAGTTGCTGTAATATAACCAGGAGGTCACGTATTCGAGCCGTGAAAACCTCTTGCATAAATGCAAGATAATGCTACGTACAATAGACCCTTTATGGTCCGACTCTTCCCACACATAGTGAACCAGGGGTGATTGAATGGTTTCTGATTCATGTTCTTGCTGTGTTACAAATGATAAAAGCCAGCTTTCTTACCGTCAATGTATGCTTTGCTGATTATCCAACCTACCACCATTAATGTATTCAATAGCCAGAATATAGGAAGGAAAATCCGATCGGCTGGCGTTGCTGATCCATGATCTATAATGTTCCTGTTGTTTATCTAGCAAAGAGAGACAATGTAAACTTAAACAGAATATAAGGTTTTATACACATAATATTTACAGCAGGATGGACTATGGAATACATTTTGACAAAATTTCCTGGCGATAATCTGATGCCTGGATTTTGGAGAGGAAAGAGTGAATATTTGAAGATTTGGTTCGCAATGTCTATTTCATACACATGTTTAAATGTCCAAAACGCAAGAACATTCTTTAGTTTGAAAGTTTAGAACGTTCTTTTCAACCCAATTTCCTTTCCCCTTCCTCCAAACATCAAATACTTTTTTCAAACAAGTGACTCATTTTTTTTTAATCGAATATCTTGTATCAATATCAACTTTGTCATGCCAAAGTCCAGAATATCCAAGATCCATTCGTGCAAAAACCAAATGATTTGGCATTTTCACCCTCTGCACATAAATCTACACAATGTACAGATCCAGAGACACCTGAAATATTCTCAAAGTTAATGTTCTGTACATTAAGAACCTTTGTCCCATTCAACCCTTCTCTTTTTTCAAGAGCCATGCTTACTTGCGCATGCAGGAAGTTCTGGACTTGAGGTTGCTGCGACACCTCTATAAGTCAGCCAAACTAAATTTAACAATAAACCGCGCTTACTCTTGTTCCAATTTCAGGAAACTTAGACTTTAGCACCGATCTTGTAATCTGCTAATGAAGTAGTCTCTACAGCTTCAACAGTAGATCCAGGCTCTTTCTTGTCCAACCCAAAGAACGAGCAATTTTGAAATGCATCCAGACTGCTAGCTATGAGGCGGTTCAAGCCACCAAGACTATTATCACTTAAAATTACGTCTTCACTATGATATCTACATGAAGGTGCGTCCAACTCTAGCGGTCCTAAAGAGTCTGGCTGCAAAGTTGAAAAAGAGGAATTAGGTAAATACACGCCTGAAGCTGACATACTAGATGGTTGTATGTATAAAGTAAACGATGCCAACACAACTAATAGCAAAAAGGCAGACGTTAATTATCCAAAACATCTCCATTCAGACGTATAAGCAGGACAAGTAAGAAAATATTTACCCAATATATGTCAGAGAGCCCACTAAGATCCTTTGTAGAACCACCCAAAGCTTGTGCATGACACTCATCCACTGGATCTTCATGAGCAGGTTCATCAGTTAAAGGTTCCATTTTCCCAGGCAAATCCTGCAAAAGAAAATAAAGTTGATGTATAAGCTCCACCTGTAACTAGCCAAAAGTGATGCATGCTTGATAAGATTCTCTTTGACATAAACCTTTACTCCTGCATCCAACAATAGGGAAGATGACTGAGAAATGTGCTGGCGGTTCTCTGCACCAACATTGCTGGATGAATTGCGCGCTGTACGTCTGAAAGCAACATCTTTTTGAAATGCAAAAGCATCACATGTATCTTCAGCATTCCAAATGGAAGATGCTTGAGGTGGAAGAGCCATCTGAGATTCAGCTTTGCTCTGATGTTTATATATATGAGCAGCAATCGCTGCGTCAAACGAGTCGCAGCTAAACGGCATCTGCTGGAGAAAGTGAGAGCTTCCAGGTAAAGTTGATTCAATGCAGTCTGTTTCCTCATCGTCAGGTGCATCAGAGAGAAGATCTCCAACACTTATGTTGGTAAGGCTATCTTCCCAGTCCCCTGCTGATAAAGCACTGTTCTTGCTTCCCTGCATATCATGCTAAAAGAAAGCAAAGTAAATATTCAGGAATAGAATGATGAGCAATCAAAGAAAAATATCATAAGTTTGGCACATTTAGCTGTTAATGAGACACCTTTTCTTGAGAAAGTTTTTTTATTTCGTAAAGAGAGGTAGATTAGTTTAGATCGCTAAGTCGCAACTGATTCAATGATATGCAATCCAACCTTCTTTTAAAGCAAAAATGACTGCCCTTAACACAACACAACCAGAATAAAATAGGGAGAACCTCAAAATTCATTTGCTTCAACTTGAACATCTGATGACAAAACTTCAGTTTCTTCCCAGCAAGTAAAAACATGGTTTACACAATCATTATCTTGGCATGAACTGGAAACTGATGACTTCACTTACCAATCAGACAAAGACCAGAGGCGGATCAAGGATTTAAATTCTATGGGTTCAACTTTTAATGTTTTGAGCATTGAACCCATTATATTTTTAAAACCCATTATATTTTTAAAGTTATGGGTTCATATCTACTATTTTTTCAATTTTAACAAATTTTTTACACATAAATTTTACTCTGTGTTCAAAAGCTATGGATTCAATTGAACCCGTCATTGGCACGCTGCATCTGCCCCTAAGACAAACAAATGCTAAATGAAAAATGTGTTACGATTGTTAACTTCTTGTTACATAATACGTTTATACAGTATATCTTGAGTTTCCCTAGCTTAGTGACTGAGTACTCACTTTGGTAATAGCTGATCTAAAGGGGATATCTTTTATTGCCTAATTTTGTTCCTTCTGCATGTGGGTGATTTTACAGTCATGGTTTTACTGACCATTTTAGAAATATTGGAGCAACTGCTCAGGCTTTTAGCCTTTGGACAATTTTCAAAAAAATTAGACTGTCAAGAAATTAATACATAAAGATTTATCACACAACAAACTTCTCAAGACAGCGGGCACAGGATCCAAATTAGGAATAAGACTTAATCCCTAGATCCCCTCAATCACCCTCTCTTGAACAGCAAGATTATAGCAAGGTTGTTTGCTACTTGGACCAATTCCGTTAGTATTTCCTTCCCTGATTCAAATGCACACATTTTCATGATCACTGTACTCCTGAAAAAATGATGTGTCCTGGGATGCTACTTAAAATAGGCGGTTTCTTTCTATGGGATCCTTATCCCATTTGACATTTTACCAGCAGATTTTACTTTGTCTCTTATCTCAGACTAAAACCTAATGCTAACCATCTCGCAAAAAAATTGTATCTATAATTATTTCCTTAACAAACTATTGCATCATCAAGATAAGTTGGTCTTCAACACATCTGACCTAGGAAAAAAAGTGCAGCCCGGTGCATTAAGCTCCTGCAACACCTCCATAGCGTAATTCAAATACTAGAAGAATAGAATAGCCTCTATAAAACTGACACAAGTTTACTGAAATCCATCATGTAATAGGATAACACAGTAAGTTACAAAAAGGTGTGCTGTGACTTTATTCATCACACAAAAAGCAGACAATAGAAGCAAACATAACATCAGCTGATAGTAGAAGAACCAAAAAGAATTCAACTGAATTGTCAGTTTTCCTATTTTCTACAGAGCAAATCAAGCTAGACTGATAATGAGAGTGAAACTAAAGAAAAGAAAATACCATCTCAACTTGTTTCTCTGTGGTTATAGCTCCGTTCTCCCGTCTATGCATTGGCAGAGTTTCATTATGAACCGAATTGTAGGTATTCACACCCATGGTAGCTTGCAAGTTTGACTCACCAGACAGCTCGGTTGAGGAGGATGTCACAGTCATTCTTGGGTTAGAAACTAGTGGTTCTTTAGAAAAACGTACAAGTTTACCATGGGATGATGCTAGTGCTTCCTCATTCTTTTCTTCTGTTATGTTAGTGTTAGTATTTTGTGTAAAGGGAGTGGTAGATGACAATGGTGCTTGTAACGTTCCAAGCTCAGAATTTGGAAACCAACCATATCTAAAAGAAGGAAAAATAAGTCAGTTGCACAGCTACTGCAGAGACAAAATTCTTAAGGATACAAAAAGAAAATGTAAAACAAGGACCTGAGACGGAAAACTGGAGGGCTTCCAATCAGATTATATACATCTGCAGCACTTAGTGTAGTATCTTTGGTCCATCTCAGGGATTGCACCAGGTTTTCCATCTGAACATGGTAAGGAAAAAGCACCAGTTCTCCAGTTGCTATGCTCGAGCTTCCCCATTTACGATTGAGATGTTCCAAAATGGATGACATCTTTTTCCTATTACTTAGAGTGAGTTCCAAGTATGGGTTATGATTATCCTGACACAGAAAGGAAAGAGAAGTGATAGCAAATAAATTTGACGTCAAATGTAGTAACCAGTTAACCACAGCACAGCAAAGAGATTTACTTGACCTACCATTTCCAGGGCTCTTCTAGTTCCTTCATCAACAGGAAACAGCTGGAGCTTGAGTTTCATACAACTCTGTAAATTGGTTTCATTTAACAGATTTTGTGATAAAGTCGGCAAAGAAGGCACATCTTTCCCGACATGTACAAATCCATCTATACCTGCAAGTTATTCACAAAAAGGATGGCTAGAAGTTAGATACATTTGATGTAATCAGCAATCCTCAATGGCAACAGGAAAAGCTGCAGCTAACTGCTAACCCTGTGAATTCTGGACCAGTCCAACATCTTTATCGATAGTTGCCCGTTCCAAATGCTCGGCAGCATCAGCTACTAATGAAACTCCAGCAATTGCAGCCTTCTCCCACCTTTTATATGCAGCTGTTGATACAGAACCTGCCACCAAGAGACGATACAATCAAGAGTTGAGCTCGGAGACGACTTTGTTATTTAGGAAAATCAAAAGCAAAAGAACACCAGAAGAAAAAAGACAAAGCAGTGGACAGACTATATCAGTGATAGGAATATCACTGTTAACACTCCTCTGAACAATGTCAATTAAGGTATGGAGGGTGGGATGAAGAGAACATTTTCGCTTGCCACTGCAATGGTATGTGCAATGCAGTCAGATATTTTTGTGATCCCATCTGAAAGTAGTATGTAAGAGTGGAAGAAGACCAAAACACATATGTCCATGTAAAATGAAACACCTATACTCATAGTTACATAATAGGCCATACAAGAACAATTACTACTATATGTAAAAGAATCTGAGCAACCAACTCAAAACATATGGAATGGTAGGAGTAGCCTGAGATCTTTATAAACCACTTATGCCCTTATATATCCAATATGGAGCAATCTATATCTATAACATATGATTTGCTAGAAGATGCAGGGAAAGCATAAAAGCCAAAGAAGCAAAAGGGCAGCCCGGTACACAAAAGCATCCAGCATCCACACGGGGTCCGGAGAAGGGCCTCACCCCAAGGGGTGTGACGTAGACAGCCTACCCTAATGCAAGAATTAGTGGCTGCTTCCATGGCTCGAACCCGTGACCTATAGGTCACACGGAAACAACTTTACCATTGCTCCAAGGCTCCCCTTTATAAAAGCCAAAGAAGCAATAATTGCAATTCATTCATGAGCTTTATAACTAACGAACCGATCTTTCGTCGATGTCTAGCATTTTTCACTGGAGGAGAGTCTACTTTTGTGTTGCTTCTATTTACACCCATAGTCACATGGCGTTTTAGAGAAGAGCCTTTTCCAGATCCAAATTTCTGTACATCCTGGTTGTCCAGAAGAACCACTTTAACTGTCCGACTATCATTAGTTGACACTCTGCTATGACTTGAAAGAGATGCAGCAGCTGTAGAACTACTTTCTCCTTGAGAAGGACGCCTTCTTACATTCTTTTTCCGGTCTTTCAACAGCTGACTCTCCTTTATGACAATAAATGTTTGTTTAGTCCAACTAAGAATAAAAGAAATCATGCTGAAACATGGGGCACAAAAAGTTGATGTTCTGACTGACCAAAGTCTCGATAAATATTTTAAATCTCCGTGGTTTCAAGTGAAGCTTTGAAGCTTTACAGCTAGACTTTTCCAGCAAAGACCACCTACAGTCAAAGTCAAGGTAGCTATATTATTACAAGTAGCTATTTAACATGTACAAGTGTCAAAACTAAGCTGCATTTGCTCCAACTTCACATTATAAATTTGTAGCAGATAGACAGACAAAGTCACTGGTTTACTTCTCCAAACCAGCAAATATTTAACATATCATACAGCTGATTCACTTCACCACCGGGAGACATAAGTGTAGCATGCCTCACACATAATTTCCACAGTCATAATACAATATTTTTAAAGTTAAAAGGAAACTTTGAACCCATCCTTCCATTAAACCATAGCAGCTTCTATGTCATAAAAATGGATTAAAAGAGGATCATGCTGCTAACGAAATGGCACAAAATCATTTCCGGCCAAACTTTCATTAGTTTGAAACAACCAGAGAGAGGTAAATGACTAGGTGATGCTTCCCACGTACCATCGCAGCATTGCAGCATTAGTGTCCTTGGAATTTTTGGCATCAAGACTAAGTTCCGGACCCAACAACTTGTTCATACGCCTCACAAGCCGATAATAATAATGTCTGACCTGACAAATCAAAGAAATAAAGGTGTCAAAAAAAAAAGGAAAAGATAAGTGAAGCAATAACCATAGTAAAAAAGATATCTGGATAATTAAATAAATAAATGACACCATATATCACCTGATCCTTGTTTTTACTCTGCACACGACTAGTAATTTTCTCAAAGTTCTGAAAAAGTAAGTGTCACATCCACGGTCATTATAGATCCCACAAGAAAAACAAAAACTAAAAAGGAAGCCAGCTATATATACACAAACACAGTGAATACCTTGCCAACTTGTCGCAGTGCAGAGAAAAAGCTTTCTTCCTCCTGACGTGTCCATGCAGCCCATTGACGTGTCTGCCTTTTGGCTGCATTGGTAATAAATATCCCAGCAGCAGAAATGACAAGTTAGCCATCAGCAACTAGAGAACAATTAAGTCTAAGACAGACAAGATAAAGCACATATTTTGATGACATACCTGGTTTCTGCAGCATAACCTGGTCTTGGGACAATGATACCTGCTGTGTCACTGCATGATCATGTATCAGCACGGACAGCTGTGAAGCAGGATGATCTTCTGAGGTTATCATTGGCTGTGCTGCTGCAGGATGTTGTGTATCATCAGAAACTCCATCCTTGCACATAAGTGTCTCAGGATGGAGGCATCTGTCACACTCTAAGGAGACCTGTGGCTCCATTTGCATGTTGAAGTCATCCGAAGTACTAGCTTTGCATTCTACTTTCAACTACAAACACCCGAAGATACTTCTCAGACCTCCAATCCAACTGATAAAATGTGCAAATAAAAGACCACTCAACATTCAAACAGAGAAATTCAAGATTGATTAAGACACATACAGTCAGACTTGCAGACTCAGGAAATAACATTGCTCTCTGTATATATCAACATACTACACCATATAAATCCATGCATATGCACATGCTCAGAATATGTACCCTTCAAGATCCATTATCCTGGTAAGAGATCAGGAATGCACTAATTTCAAGGTGGAAAAAGGACAAGACAAAAAAAGGAATAAAAAAGAAAAAAGATGTAAAAGAACTAACGGGTCGTTTGGTTTGAAGACAAGTTATGCTGGGATTAGTTATCTGAGTTTAGTTATGCTGGTATTATTTCTTATTGACTACTTGGTATGTTGTATTAATTTTGGGATTATCAATTTTACTGCTTTATCCTGGGATAACTATTCCACTCTCTAGCAGATATAAGTTATCCCGGTACTGTTTCTAATTCTGAGATAACTTATCTCAGAATTAGTAACCAAACAAGGGATAGGTGATACTAAATGTTTATCCCAGGATTACTTTTGCTTATCCATCATACCAAACAACCCCTAAATGTTACAATAGCTTCAGTATACCTCATGTGTTAAAGCAACCAGGAATAAATGTGGAAGAACTGACAGTGCAGTCTCAAACCATACTTGGTAGAGAGGATCTTATCGAAAAACCTTAGACAAGACTGGTTTCAGCAAATCATAAGATTCATCAATGGAACCTAAAAGCTATAGCCGAAGTATAAATGTTTTCTAAATGATAATAAGTCGTAGAAACCATAATCCCCATGAAAGTAGGATACAATATTTTTAGTCAACCTACTAATAGCTCTAAAAGAAAACCAAGATATTTAATATGCTAAAGCAACAACATATAAATATCTCCAAAACTATTTGAGTGAATGTCATACTAAAAAGAATAAGTTCGGCAAACCATAGTCTTGGTCAACGAGGAATCTGGAGAAGTAAATATTTAAGAACCTGAAGCAACTAAAAGTAATTAGGTAAATACAGTACTCCCTCTGTCCAATTTATGTGGCGCCGTTCGAATTTCGAGAGTCAAACAAGTTTTTCTTTGACAGCGATATTTTCTTACGCGTTTTAAATATTTTGAATTGTTAATTATTCTGACTTATAATTTTACGTAGTTCCCAAATATGTAAATTTTATTTCAATTTTTTTTAAAATTCTATGTCCAAATTCACGGTCAAAAGGGCAACCCGGTGCACTAAGCTCCCGCTATGCGCGGGGTCCAGGGAAGGGCCGGACCACAAGGGTCTATTGTATGCAGCCTTACCCAGCATTTCTACAAGAGCCTGTTTCTGCGGCTCGAACCCGTGACCTCCTGGTCACATGGCAGCAACTTTACCAGCTATGCCAAGGCTCCCATTCTCCAAATTCACGATCAAAATTAAGAAATTTGACACTCGAAATCCAAACGGAGTCACATAAATTGGGATGGCGGGAGTATTATAGAGAGCCTAGAAAAGTTTATCATGCATGAATAAAGAGTATCAACTGAAAATTACCCACACGCGAATCATTTTTCTTTTTTAGTTGTTCTCCATCATACATATTGAATACTTCGGACAACCTTTCATATATTTTTCTTAAAACATTCAACCCAAAGGTTTTCAAAACAGTAAATTGAAAACTAAATATTTAGAACTCTACAATGCAAACTGAGACAACTTTCCAAAAGTTTAAATCATGTTGGTTGATGTCCTAAATTTTACGCATATGTATCATGCATATACATATGTGTCCTTATCAAAATATATATATATACGTATATGTGTGTGTGGTGCTTGCACATGCACATAGAAAAATATCTCTAAAGTAGATCAATTAAAGGTAAATTGCTTTTATTTAGAAAACTAGTTCATTATGCAAATAGAAGCTCGAATGGATAGAGGATGAAAAGGAATGATTGCAGTAAAGTCACATATTACTGTTGTTATTTTTTTATTTTTTTGCTTTAGTAAAGTCACAAATTAGTTATAGAAACTATGGAATTATACACAGAGGTGCCATTCAAATTAAATACATGAATGTTCTAAAACTTGCAGAATTCGTGTCTTCTACTTACATCATAATTCTTCTGTGCACAAACTAGTTGTTTTCTTTTAGGAATAAAGTAAGCATGTAACGAAATAAGTACATGCAGTAGGTCACTGGTTCAACAAAATTGGGAATTAATACGGTCCATCTACATTGTTAACATATTTACAACGACAACAAAATGAAAGAGTCAGTAAACACGTTGAGGTTAATATGAGTAGGAACCAAATATATCTCTGATTTTTCTCCCTCTCCGAATCCACCAAATGACATTGGGAATAGTATACATTTCGTGTTTTCCTCCCAAACTAGCTCAGATATGCATTTGTAAATGATCTGGGCATTGCCCAATCCCTAACAGGTTTCGGAATATATCCCACAGCTCCCTTGCTACCCACAAGGAACACATTTTTTTCTTTTCACTATTCGAATATATCATCTTAGTGCCATGTTGTATATTATTAATATTATAACAACCATTATTTACTTGTTAAAAATCAAAATATATAAGTGGAAAAGAGATGAATTAATTGTTAATTAATGAACTTGTTACTTTTTAGGAAAAGGAATTTAGAGATTAATACTAGTCACTTGAATGTAGTTTTGAATCTAAATCAAAATTTTAATTGGTGTTTGAACTTAATTTGCATAGTCTTTACTTCATCTATCTCCCTTAATTATAGTTTTCAGTTACTCTTTTTTTATAGACCTTTAGGTACTTTATTCATTTTTTTTTTATAAGGTAAATTGTATTAATCCAATAGAAAGGGAAAATTCCCTTTTAACATAGTTATACAGAAAGGTAGAGAATTTACATCAGGACATGATTCTCTATAAAAGACTCCCAAAGATCCACCATAGTGGGGGCTATATGAGTACACCAATAAGCAAGCAAAGATAAAAGACTATTACTAATATTTGAAAAAGGTGATTCAATTCCTTCAAAAACTCTCCTATTTCTCTCCCTCCATACTATCCACATGAGAGCTAGCGGTGCGAACTTCCACACCTTTTGGTTTCTTCGCCTGCATAGACCTGCCCAGCTCTGTAGCATTTCCTTAACAGTGCTTGGCATCACCCATTGGACACCAAAAAAATGTAATATAACCCTCCACAAGGCCGAGGAGACACGGCAGTGCAACAAAAGGCATGGAAGTACCTAAAGCTCACGCTTCTATTGTGCTTTGAGCTTAAAGCTCCAAAAATCTAACTCTTTTCTACGCTTCTCGTCTTTGACAACACCAGCAAGAACTCTACAGGTAAATCGATATAATATACATTTTTCAATTCATCCAAAAAGTCATAAAACGAAAGAGTTTGTGATTTAAGCTGTGTATTGATGACAGTTTGCTCTCAAAATGTCCGCTATCCTATTTGATATAAGTCACCGAAAGGATGCAGGGCGGCACTGTGATTGATAAGGCTTTAAGCGTCTCACAACTAGTTCCTCAGTTATGCACTCCCTCCATTTCCTTTTATGCGACGACACCGAGTATAGGGTTTAAGAAAGAAAAAAAGATTTTTGAGACCTGTGGTCTTGAACATGTCATGACATCCATTTTAAAAAAGACATGCCATGACATTTATGAGGCTATAAAATCATGCCATTAAGGGTAAAATGAGAAGTTTAAAGTTGAAAATTAAAATGTATAGACCATTTTGGAACAAACCAAAAAAGAAATAATATCACATAAAACGTAACGGAGAGAGCACTTACTTTTAGCCTTCCATGTTACAATATAAAGATACAATTCCTTTATCGGTCTTGATTATACTCAATTAGGCAAGATCTCAATCCCGCTAGACATTATAAAGGGATTGATAGCGAAGGAATCCAGGGCAAAAGGGTGGTGGAGTTAGAACTCCAAGAACCCAAGTTTAATTCATGAGATTCAAGGAGACATATCACATAGCTATTATTTCTCGTGCTCGATTTTAGATGAAACTAAAGCTCATGATGTTCTCATCCATATATCATGTTCATAGCTCTCTAATTGCACATTGTTCTACTATGTTTTGGTCCAAAAAATTAAAGCTTGCAACGAAAGCAACATACTTCGTTTAATTTAGTTCAAGCTTATTATAACTAGATATTTTCGTTTCCTATCACACTATAGCCTAAGTTATATCCATCATAAATTAAACTAGAAATCAATCAAATTCTACCAAAATTGAATACGGGAAAAGCCTAAAATCAGCAATTGGGAATTTCTATAGACCACAGATAAGTTCCGGAGGAATAATGTACTATATAATTCCATACCAACACTAATCAGCAACAGATAATGAAATTAAAGCTTTGAATCTAATAATTAAACAAATAAAACAGGAAAATTAGGGCAAAATTCACGTAATTCAGGTCGGTTCCGGAGTAGGAAGAGTTAAAAACAGTTACCGGAAAAATCACCGGAGAAGTTGAATGAAGAACGTCGTCAGGAACCCAAGCGGCAAGGCGGCACCGGCAGAAAGAAGCAAAGTGGAAAAAAGAAAAGTAGATTCGAATTAGGAATTAGATTCGAATTATTGGCTCGTTCTCTCTGTTTTCTGATGGGGTGCGGCTGAGGAGTGAGGGATTTTTGGTTTGGTTGTTGATGCTGAAGATCGATGGGGAAGGGCCTGTGGTTTTCGCTGGGTTTCTAATTGAACAGGAAGACGCAGGACGATGGGGTCTCTTTCTAGCGTCCCCTTTCAGCTCCTTTACAGCTTGTTTGACGGTGAAATAATGTTTGTTTTGATTGTTTTGTTAAAATTGATTGTATTGTATTGTTAAATTTATTGTTTTTGAAGAATGAAAAGTTTCCTTTTTTTGAAACAATCGATTTGATGTAGTAGGATCGTTTTCTATTTTTCTTTCCAATTATGACCTAACTTATTACTCCACAATTCTATTTTACTTTTTATTTTTTTTCTATTTTAACTCCAAATCTCCAACTTCTAACCTACTTTGTTTTTTTTTCCAGTACTTCTGCCTCCAATGTTAAAGGTGTTTTGTCGCCTTTTATTTTACTTTTTCTCCGAATTTTCTTTTAACTCAATTACTTTTTCTTGAGCCGAGGGTCTCCTGGAAACAGCCTCTCTGCCCACGGGGTAGGGGTAAGGTCTGCGTACATATTACCCTCCCCAGACCCCACTTGTGGGATTATACTGGGTTGTTGTTGTTGTTGTTGTTGTTGTTGTTGTGCTCCTTTGTTTTGCCTTCTTTTGTTCTGCTTTCTTAAGGTGTTTTGTCTTCTTCTATTTTTAAAAAAAAAATATTTTATGCATAATTTTTGATAAATTCAATATTTAAATAATTGAAGGTATTTTAGTAAACTTATCAGTTACAATACATTACGATATAGTCAAACCAAACAGCAAAATATTATTTAACAATGACAAACAATACATCTAATCAAACATTGTATTCATAAAATGATACGGTACAATATGATACAGTACAATACAATACATTATAAAACGACGGGTAACAATGATTCAAACAGACCGTTAGGCGTTACTCTATATGTAGAGCGTAGGTTTAGGTTATTTGTTGTATTTTCATATTATTGCTCTTAGGTTCTTATGATCTTTTTATTTATTTTTTGTTTCAAAGAAGAGTCTAGAGGGGTCCCTAGGATTAGCTTGATGTGTATTGGATATTGAGCTTAAGGAATGGACTAGAAACTTGGGCTTTTATAACTAACTGTGTTTAAAATTAGCTTAATTAACTAAAAATATTATCATAAATATTAATTAGCTCTATTTAAGTAAAAATAATTATTAAAATAAGACTGACCGTTAAAATAAAACTATTTTTTTGGTAATTTTTCAAGATTAAAAATGATTACAAAACATTAATGAACTATTTTTTGTAATTTTCATTTTCTTGTAATAAAATAAAATAAAAGAGTCAAAATAAATTGAAATAGTTATATTAGGCCTAAATTAAATACTTATGTGCTAAAATATAAAAAATCTTAGGGAGGGTCAAAAATCACATGTCTACAATAATTTTACGTAGTTCCCAAATATGTAAATTTTATTTCAATTTTTTTAAAAATTCTATGTCCAAATTCACGGTCAAAAGGGCAACCGGTGCACTAAGCTCCCGCTATGTGCGGGGTCCAGGGACCACAAGGGTCTATTGTATGCAGCCTTACCCAACATTTCTACAAGAGCCTGTTTCTACGGCTTGAACCCTGACCTCCTGGTCACATGGCAGCAACTTTATCAGCTATGCCAAGTCTCCCATTCTCCAAATTCACGATCAAAATTAAGAAATTTGACACTCGAAATTCAAATGGAGTCACATAAATTGGGATGGCGGAAGTATTATAGAGAGTCTAGAAAAGTTTATCATGCATGGATAAAGAGTATCAACTGAAAATTACCCACACGCGAATCATTTTTCTTTTTCAATTGTTCTCCATCATACATATTGAATACTTCGAACAACCTTTCATATATTTTTCTTAAAACATCCAACCCAAAGGTTTTCAAAACAGTAAATTGAAAACTAAATATATAGAAATCTACAATGTAAACTGAGACAACTTTCCAAAAGTTTAAATCATGTTGGTTGATGTCCTAAATTTTACGCATATGTATCATGCATATACATATGTGTCCTTATCAAAATATATATATACGTATATGTGTGTGTGGTGCCTGCACATGCACATAGATAAATAGCTCTAAAGTAGATCAATTAAAGGTAAATTGCTTTTATTTAGAAAACTAGTTCATTATGCATACATAAGCTCGAATGGATAAAGGATGCAAAGGAATGACTGCAATAAAATCAGATGTTACTATTATTATTTTATTTTTTTGGCTTTAATAAAGTCACAAATTAGTTGTAGAAACTATGGAATTATACACAGAGGTGCCATTCAAATTAAATACATGAATGTTCTAAAACTTGCAGAATTCATGTCTTCTACTTACATCATAGTTCTTCTGTGCACAAACTAGTTGTTTTCTTTTAGGAATAAAGTAAGCATGTAACGAAATAAGTAGATGCAGTAGGTTACTGGTTCAACAAAATTGGGAATTAATATGAGTAGGAACCGATACTCAATCAAAATATCACTGATTTTTCTTCCTCTCCGAAATCCACCAAATGACGTTTGGAATAGTATACATTTCGTGTTTTCCTCCCAAACTAGCTCAGATATGCATTTGTAAATGATCTGGGCATTGCCTTATATCCCACAGCTCCCTTGCTACCCATAGTGTAGGAACACATTTTTTCTTTTCACTATTCAAATATATCATCTTAGTGCCATGTTGTATATTATTAATATTATAACAACCATTATTTACTTGTTAAAAATCAAAATATATAAGGGGAAAAGAGATGAATTAATTGTTAATTAATGAACTTGTTACTTTTTAGGAAAAGGAATTTAGAGATTAATAATAGTCACTTGAATGTAGTTTTGAATCTAAATCAAATTTTTAATTGGTGTCTGAACTTAATTCGCATAGTCTTTACTTCATCTGTCTCCCTTAATTATAGTTTTCAGCTACTCTTTTTTTATAGACCTTTAGGTACTTTATTCATTTTTTTTTTATAAGGTAAATTGTATTAATCCAATAGAAAGGGAAAATTCCCTTTTAACATAGTTATACAGAAAGGTAGAGAATTTACATCAGGACATGATTCTCTACAAAAGACTCCCAAAGATCCACCATAGTGGGGGCTACATGCGTACACCAATAAGCAAGCAAAGATAAAAGACTATTACTAATATTTGAAAAAGGTGATTCAATTCCTTCAAAAACTCTCCTATTTCTCTCCCTCCAAACTATCCACATGAGAGCTAGCGGTGCGAACTTCCACACCTTTTGGTTTCTTCGCCTGCATAGACCTGCCCAGCTCTGTAGCATTTCCTTAACAGTGCTTGGCATCACCCATTGGACACCAAAAAAATGTAATATAACCCTCCACAAGGCCGAGGAGACACGGCAGTGCAACAAAAGGCATGGAAGTACCTAAAGCTCACGCTTCTATTGTGCTTTGAGCTTAAAGCTCCAAAAATCTAACTCTTTTCTACGCTTCTCGTCTTTGACAACACCAGCAAGAACTCTACAGGTAAATCGATATAATATACATTTTTCAATTCATCCAAAAAGTCATAAAACGAAAGAGTTTGTGATTTAAGCTGTGTATTGATGACAGTTTGCTCTCAAAATGTCCGCTATCCTATTTGATATAAGTCACCGAAAGGATGCAGGGCGGCACTGTGATTGATAAGGCTTTAAGCGTCTCACAACTAGTTCCTCAGTTATGCACTCCCTCCATTTCCTTTTATGCGACGACACCGAGTATAGGGTTTAAGAAAGAAAAAAAGATTTTTGAGACCTGTGGTCTTGAACATGTCATGACATCCATT
>MU705101.1:28718-65461 GCA_026770625.1 Nicotiana glauca
TATTATTTTATTTTTTTGGCTTTAATAAAGTCACAAATTAGTTGTAGAAACTATGGAATTATACACAGAGGTGCCATTCAAATTAAATACATGAATGTTCTAAAACTTGCAGAATTCATGTCTTCTACTTACATCATAGTTCTTGTGTGCACAAACTAGTTGTTTTCTTTTAGGAATAAAGTAAGCATGTAACGAAATAAGTAGATGCAGTAGGTTACTGGTTCAACAAAATTGGGAATTAATATGAGTAGGAACCGATACTCCATCAAAATATCACTAATTTTTCTCCCTCTCCGAAATCCACCAAATGACGTTGGGAATAGTATACATTTCGTGTTTTCCTCCCAAACTAGCTCAGATATGCATTTGTAAATGATCTGGGCATTGCCCAATACCTTACAAGTTTCGGAATATATCCCACAGCTCCCTTGCTACCCATAGTGTAGGAACACAATTTTTTTTTACTATTCAAATATATCATCTTAGTGCCATGTTGTTTATTATTAATATTAAAACAACCATTATTTACTTGTTAAAAAACAAAATATATAAGTGGAAAAGAGATGAATTAATTGTTAATTAATGAGCTTGTTACTTTTTAGGAAAATAAATTTAGAGATTAATACTAGTCACTTGAATGCAGTTTTGAATCTAAATCAAAATTTTAATTGGTGTTTGAACTTAATTTGCGTAGTCTTTACTTCATCTATCTCCATTAATTATAGTTTTCAGTTACTCTTTATTTATAAAAACCTTTAGGTACTTTATTCATATAATTGCTTTTAGTGTTTATGGTTATATTTTTCTGGCCTAACATATTTTTCTTTTATTGCTTCATTGCACCTACTTTTACTAAAGTTCACGCTTCTATTTTGCTTTGAGCTTAAAGCTCCAGAAATCTGAGACTCTTTTCTACGCTTCTCATCTTTGACAACACCAACAAGAACTCTACAGGTAAATCGATATAATATATATTTTTCAATTCATCCAAAAAGTCATAAAACGAAATCGTTTGTGCATTAAGCTGTGTATTGATGACAATTTGCTCTCAAAATTCGCTATTCTATTTTATATAAGTCACCAAAAGGATCCAGGGCGGCACTGTGATTGATAAGGCTTTAAGCGTCTCACAACTAGTTCCTCAATTATGTACTTCCTTCATTTCCTTTTATGTGACGGTGTTTGACTGAGTATAGGGTTTAAGAAAGAAAAAAAAATTTGGGACCTGTGGTCTTGAACATGTATGACATCCATTTTAAAAAAAGACATGCCATGATATTTATGTGGCTATAAAATCATGTTATTAACGGTAAAATGAGAAGTTTAAAGTTAAAAATTAAAAGGTATAGACCATTTTGGAATAAACCAAAAAACGAAATAATATCACATAAAACGGAACAGAGAGTACTTATTTTAGCCTTCTATGTTACAATATAAAGATACAATTCCTTTATCGGTCTTGATTATACTCAATTAGGCAAGATCTCAATCCCGCTAGACGTTATAAAGGGATTGATAGCGAAGGAATCCAGGGCAAAAGGGTGGTGGAGTTAGAACTCCAATAACCCAAGTTTAATTCATGAGATTCAAGGAGACATATCACATAGCTATTATTTTCTCATGCTCGATTTTAGATGAAACTAAAGCTCATGATGTTCTCATCCATATATCATGTTCATAGCTCTCTAATTGCACATTGTTCTACTATATTTTGGTCCAAAAAATTAAAGTTTGCTACGAAAGCAACATACTTCGTTTAATTTAGTTCAAGCTTATTATAACTAGATATTTGGTTTACTATCACACTATAGCCTAAGTTACATCCATCGTAAATTAAACTAGAAATCAATCAAATTCTACCAAAATTGAATACGGATAAAAGCCTAAAATCAGCAATTGCGAATTTCTATAGACCACGGATAAGTTCCTAGGAATAATGTACTATATAATTCCATACCAACACTAATCAGCAACGGATAATAAAATTAAAGCTTTCAATCTAATAATTAAGCAAATAAAATAGGAAAATTAGGGCAAAATTCACGTAATTCAGGTCGATTTCGGAGTAGGAAGAGTTACAAACAGTTACGGGAAAAAATCACCGGAGAAGTTGAATGAAGAACGCCGTCAGGAACCCAAGCGGCAAGGCGGCACCGACAGAAAGAAGAAAAGTGGAAAAAAGGAAAGTAGATTCGAATTAGGAATGGATTGATTGGTCACAGAGGAAATTGAAAAGGAAAGGAACAAAAGTTTACAATATGAGGAAATTACACACACATGAGAAAAAAATAAGAGAATTAAGATATTTCCCTTCAAATTTTCCTTTTAAACTAATTAACCTCTAATGTCCAAATTTAAGTTTTAACTCCATACACATGGGGGCAAAATTGCCATTTATATTTACCTTAATTGTATCACAACTTAATGACTTATATTGATTCATACTTTGTTCAGGAAGAATATTTATACTTTCTAGACGATATAAATAGATTAAGTATTGATTATACATATATTATATATAAATTATACATATATTATATATCTGCTGGTTATTTTAAATTTAAGAGATTTGGTAGACGGCCATTCGAGTTAAATCTTCTAAAGAAAAACAAAAGATGGAAAGGATTATGGTGGAATTTACAATCATTAAATCATGACCCTAAACTCTATTTGGAATAATAGCTTTTTTACCATTTTGGTAACGATAATTTATTGGTTTTTGGTTAATCAAACATTAATTTTGATTATAGTTACATTAAAAGTTGAGGGAACTTGCACCTCTTAAGACTGAGTAACGCAACCCTACAATGGCGGAACAAAACTCATTCAAGTGCTCACCTTAATTCTTTACCCCAAGTCCAACCCTAGGCACATCCCCCTCCCCCTTCCTCTCTCTATTTTTTGCTTATTTTTATTTAATCATCTGATATTGAAGTTTACTTGTTCAGCTACTCTTAGTCCGTATTGGATACGCCCATTAAGAGGACTAAAGCATTCTCAACTAAAAGATTCTTCATTCTCAAAGCTCAAACCTATTTTTGTTTAGCAACTTCAAGTTAGTTACTACACCATTTAGGATATGTTGCAATTACTTATCAACTCTCTCATATTTAAGATATGTTGCAACTACTTATCGACTTCGTCATCACCCTTTGTGACAACAACAACAACAACAACAACAACAACCCAGTATAATCCCACAAGTGGGGTCTGGGGAGGGTAATATGTACGCAGACCTTACCCCTATCCCGGGGGGTAGAGAGGCTGTTTCCAGAAGACCATCGGCTCAAGACATCAACAAGAGACGATAAGTTAGTACAATCAATAGAGTCATACTAAAAATAACATAAAATACACAACATAACACAAAATAACAAAATAGCATCAATATAAGAAATATAAGAAATACGAAATAGATGAAAGGTAATACTAATATCCAACATATAACTCCCTGTATCGGTAGCTGATCAGTAACATCCTAAGATTACCTCATAACTAGCTAGTCTCATTCTAATGCGCTGTGGAAATATCCACAACTTCCCCCTAACCTACAACTTTAATGCTCGACCTCCACAATCCCCTATCAAGGGCCATGTCCTCAGTAATCCTAAGACGCGCTAAGTCCTGCCTTATCACCTCTCCCCAATACTTCTTAGGTCTCTCTCTACCTCTCCTCATGCCCACCACAGCCAGTCGCTCACACCTTCTCACCGGTGCATCAGTGCTCCTCCTCTGAATGTGCCCGAACCATCTGAGTCTTGCTTACTGCATCTTGTCCTCAATGGGGGCCACGCCCACCTTCTCTCGAATATCTTCATTCCTAATCTTATCCATCCTTGTATGCCCGCACAACTACCTCAACATCCTCATCTCTGCTACTTTCATCTTCTGGGTGTGTGAGTTCTTAACTGGCCAACACTCGATCTCATACAGCATTGCAGGCCTAACCACTGCTTTATAAAACTTACCTTTCAAAATAATATGTCAAGTCTGGGACTTTTTGTTTTGAATTTTTCTCCCTTAAAGGAAGTTAATTGCTAAAATATAAAATAACGAACTTTTCAGTGATTGTTTTTACTAAATCCACTTTATGATAACAAGTACAGGATTTGGTGAATTTTCTTTTTAAATTAACATGTATGTTAATGATAGAAACTAAGAGTCCGCCAAACTGGATAGAGAACTAGGTTCCCTATCAGTTCTCACAGTAAGCAACAGACTATAAAACCAAATAGTATAGGAACCAGGTTCTTTATATGTTCCCACAATAAATCGGCAGTAAATAAAGAACACGCTATATTTACGTAGAAAACTCCCAACTCACGGGATTAAAAGTCACGACCTACCCTTGTAGTATTTCAACTTCATTACTGAGCAAACTTTAGATTACAACTTATTGTAACCTAGGAATTAACCTCTTAATCCCTCACTAACTTGTAATAGCTCTATTACAAACCACTTTGTAATAACCCTATTACAAATACTTTACAACTCGACTAACTCTAGCCAAGATACAAACACAAGGGTTTATGATTTACAAAGAGTTTTCTACACAATGCTTCTAACTAAGCTAAGTAGGAGATACAAATGAAGAACAAATAACAAAGACTCAACAAACCTAAGGACTTAAGATATTTTCAATCTTTGGATCTGGTCCTTGAGGTTGCAACAACTTTGTTCTTGAGAGAGGTTGTGGCTAGCACTTGAGAGAATATTATCTTTTGATTTGCAAGTGTCAGGGCAATGAAATCCCTTGCCTAATGTTGATAATATGTGTGTGTGAGGTCATCAAGGATGATATAATAAAGTGTCCTTTAGTTTGGTCTTCGCAAGCTACAACTGTGTTGTTGTACTGCTGCCAGAGGAGCCTGCCAAACGGTACAGTGCAACAACTTTTACAGCTGTAGAGTTGACTGTACGACGACCAGGGGAACTGATCCATATCCGTTCCTTCTGTTTTTCCCTTATCTGATTTCATTGAGAATTGAACCAGACATCTGACTAGTTACTTTGAACGCAAGAGGATTAATTGTGTCAGGTTCCTTATTTGGTTCTCTCATGAAGTTTGTCGAATCATCAAAATAAAAAATGCATAATTTATTAATTTCCCCCTTTTTGATGATGACAAACTTAGAATTGATATTCCCCCTGAGAACCACATCTCAACATTGTCCCCCCTGCGAATCAGCTAGATCCCCTCGAGAACCAAACCTAAGTAACTGATCACAACTGGTTCCTCGAGATCATCAAAACACATAATACCATAACTTATCAATTTCTTCCCTTTTGATGATGACAAACCCATAATTAATATTCCCCCTGAAAATCAGATTCCTTACATATACTGATCACATCTGATCCGTACCCAGTTCCTTGAGAACGTTTGTCATTATCAAAACATGAAACAGAGTAACTTAGAGCAATTTTCCCCTTTTGATGATGACAAACCCAATATTAATATTCCCCTTGAGAACCAGATTCCTCATATGTTCCCCTACGGATCAGACCTATAATCAACATGTTATCAACAATATTTCCCATGCGACACAAAGCTATCTTTCTTGCATAACATAGCATCATATCAATTCGTTTATGTTCCTCCCCTATTAACACCTATGTAACTTCCCCCTTTGGCATTAACTCATGCCACTTGGGCAACACAAAATAAATAATAACAAGAACAACAAGTGAATGTTATTGCACAAAATAGAGTGATTGCCCATAGTAGAGTAATTATAATAAAAGCACAATAGTTTCAACAATAAAAAATATGATAATTTAAATAACTAATGTACTAATGTCATCAAAATATAGATAAAAAGAAGATAGAATTCGAGGGAAGTTGGAAGGAGTGAAAGACATGGATCACTGGGCAAGAAGAAAAGTAAGGGGCTAAGGCCTTGATGAGCTTGTCCATTCGCTCATTCACACTTCTTTGATCAATGATCATCTTCTCCCTCAGGTCCTCCACCTGTTTCCTCAATCTTTCATTTTCACCCTTCAACTTAGCATTCTATCCTGCTAAGGGTCCACGGGGACCTGTTCTCTACCTATCCGAGTAGGCTGAACCGTCAATCAGATCACCAAGAATATCCCCAAGCTTCTTCTCATCGAGAATAAACTCAATCCCATGCACATATAGCTTCAGGGTATCACATAAAACATAGAAGTTTTTACTTCTTTTTCGTAAATGTTGGGACTTAGAGGAGCAAAGAGGTGATTCTATTTTTGGAAATCAATATTGTCTGGAAGTTCCTCCATTTTTTAGCAATATCAAAGTCAGCACTCTGCCTAATAGCACTTTTTGAGATTCAGAGTCTTCTACCTCTCTAAACCCGATGACTCAACCTTTTGCTTCTGTAAGGAACCAGGTTCCTCACTCACACTACCCTTTCTTTCCCTGAGCAGCCATGTCTTCCTCTTCTTCTTCTCAATTTGTTTACACTTATCATCTGCTGCATCTTTCTCAGCCAACTTTCTTTTCTCCATTTTGTTTGAATTCTTTCTCACAGGTGAAGATTTGTCCACTTCATTCTCTCTTCCACATCACATCAGCAGGTCACACCACTTCATCATCAATCAGCCTACTTTTCATCAATCCTTTTTACTGGATCATCATTAAAATTGACATCCTCAGAAGGACTTGATTGATCATGTTCCTCAATTAGTTATCATATTTACCAATTTCTCCATCCTTCAAGACTTCTACAAACCCAGCAACAAATTCAATCTCACGCTCTAGAATATTATATCTACCCCGTTCCCTTTTAGCTAAACTTCCATCAAATCTACCAGAGGTTTCTTGAGGCTTTGATTCAGATGGAGTTAGGATTTTGGAAAGTTACAGAGTTGGGTTCACTCCTGGCATATTTGGAGAGAAGGATTCTTTTTGAGATAATGTTGATTTTATTTTTAAAGAAAAGAATCGGTTTTGGTTGGGTGTGAGAGAAGAAAATATTTTTTTTGTAGGACAACGGGTCAGTTCAGAAAAGGTTTAACATTTTGGACTTCAACAATTAGGAGAGAGACAGGAAAAAATTAATGACTACACTTCAGTAGTTTAAAAGGGCATATAAGTATTGGAGAGACTTCTAACCTGAGTCGCAGGAACCAAGTTCCTTGACGGCTTTTGAAAATCTGAGCAAAGACTTCTAGAAGTGCAATGTCACTCTTACTTGTTTTATCTTGAAACTGCGATGTGTGTATACCTGCAGTATAGATTTGAGTTAGATGTCGCCGAAAAATACTTTTTAGCAGTGTACCTTTCCTTTTTAACATAGCCAATCATCGAGGGACCAAGTCCTTAGTTGAGCTTGATCAACCCCAACTCTAGACGATTTCTTTCAAAATGTTCCCTGCTCAGCGCCTTGGTGAAGATGTCTGCTACCTGGTTCTCCGTCTTCCAAAACTTCATACAAATTAGACCATTTTGAACATTATCCCTCAAAAAGTGATGTCGCATATCAATGTGGTTTGTCTCTTTGTGTGTATCGAGTTCTTTGCAATGTATATAGCACTTGTATTATCACACAAAAATGGCATACAATCTAGAAAAACACACAAATCTTCTAGTTATGGCTTGATCTACAGCAGTTGAGCACAACAAGAGGCAACATCCACATATTCAGCTTCAATAGTAGAAGGATCCACAACGTTTTGTTTCTTTGTACACTATGAGATCAAGCATGACCCCTGAAAATGTGTCATTCCAGATGTTCTCTTTCGATCCACCATATATCCAACATGATACAACATCAGCATATCCAACCAAGTCAAAATTATCTCCTGAAGGATATAAGAGGACCATGTGCTATGTTCCCTTATGATACCTCAAAATTCTTTTAGCAGCCTTCAAGTGAGATTCTTTTGGGCTTGATTAGAATGCAGAATACAACCCAACACTAAAACAATATCAAGTTTGCTAACAGTCAAGTATAGAAAGGACCCAATGATACCCCTATACATAGTGACATTGATAGGAGAACCAGGTTCGTCCATGTCTAAACGAGTCGTAGTGGCCATAGGTGTATCAATGGTCTTAGAATTCTCAATCTCAAATCTTTTTAGCAGCTCCTTGAAGTACTTAAACTTCAGAATTTGAAGGACAAGGTTCCTCCATATTTGAAACATCATCGACATCAACAAAATTATGACTTCCACTTCTTTGTTTTGCATCAGGAGTACTTGATCCAACATCAGAAACTTTATGTTCAGCTTCAGTCGAGTTGATAAAGGGACCAGGTTCCTCTGTGCCTTTTAGAGATTCTGCTATATCTTTTTCATCGTTCTGCTTGACTTGACACATCAAATCGGTCTTTCCATTTGCAATATTTATAGCTTCACTATGAGCATTTGTAAATTCTCCATCTTCATCTTCTTTGTTATGTGACCCCTAGCCGCCATTATTAAGAACAAAACATTTTGCATCCAAATTCTCTCAGGTAAGTTAGCTTGGGTTTTCTCCCATTCAGCAGTTCACAAAGAGACTTCTCGAGAAGGGACTTGATCATGCGCCTGTTAATCAAGTAGAAAGTGGTGTTGACTGCTTCACCCTACGAACCAAGTCCTCCATAACCAACTTGTTCAGCAAATAAAAACTTGGATGCCCCAATCATCTGTGCCATAACTCAGCATCATCATCAATGACACTTAGGCATGTTAGCTCACCACCATTTAACGAATCAAGGTCTGCAACATAGATGCTCTTCAACTTTTTAGCTATCAACACCACTTCAACAGTTTTGAGATTGGTGAGAGTGCAAGATTTGGACAAGAACTTCACTTCATTTTCCCTTTCACAGATTTGAGACACACTCAACAAGCTATATTTTGAGCCACTCACATGGTACATGTATTTACAATTACATGGGAGAATGTTTTACCATTTTTTCCAACACCAAGATTATAGCCCTTCTTGCCATTTACAAAGGACAAACTCCCAACTTGGAAAGCTTAGAGTGAGAGTAAATCATCCATTCCTCCCGTCATATGCTTAGAGCAGCCGCTAATATGCATGTACCATTTTTTTTACTGCTACCTCTTACTCCATCCTGCACACGAAATTAATGATTAGACTTAGGAACCCAAGCTAACTTGGGTCCCTTGTAATGATAGAATGGGCAGATCAAACTTCTTTTTGCCCATGCAGGCAGCACATATTTTCTTTTAAGGGAACCAGGTTCCTCAACAGCAGGCCTCTTTTCAACAAAAACTTTGTTTTTCTGCAACGACTGAGTTTTAGTTACACAAGAGTCGTTGTAATGACCTGTTTGACCACAGTGAGTACACAACCAATTATTAGCCACAATTACATACTTGCTATGGGGATTATATGGGTTTTAGCCTTTTGGAACCCGATTCCTTGCTTCTTTCCACCATTACTCTTGCACGTAGACGTTATTAAATCATAGGACCAAGTACATTTAAGTGACTTATCAAGATCATTTTTAACCCTTTTTTAATCCTCCTGAAGTTGTCTATTTTTTTCAAGCTCAGCAACTAGACTTTTTTTTTTACTTTCTTAAGCTCACTCTGAAGCTCAAGTTGAGCCTCACTAGCCACTTCTTTAACCTTAGTGTTGTCCATTCATTTTTCTTGTTTGGTTTTTCAACAAGTTATTTTCTCTAGTTACTTCTTTCACTTGTTCTTTCAAGTCTACCATATCATCCCTCTCTAGTTATATATCACCAATTTCTTCTATTAAAGCGTTTTTATCATTAATGAGGCTATGATAGGAATCAATCAACACACTTACTAAGGACATCAATTTTTCCTTAAAGTAAGTTTTCAAATTTCTTTGAACATCAAGAAAACTTACCTCATCTTCCTCCTTATCCTCATCATTATCAGATTTGGCCAAGAGTGCAAATATTGACTCATATTCTGAAGATCCTTTGTCAGCAACCATCATATATGCATATCCTTGGTCATTCTCACCTTGAGCTTCATTAGAGAAATCTCCCTAGTCAGCCAAAGCTGCTTCACTATGTTGTCAGCAACATCTCTTCTATTGAACTTCATGTTAGGGACCTAGTTCCTCTTAGCCGCCTTATCTGTGTTGTTTTTGTAATGATCCTACTTATAAGAGGACAATCTATAATGAAGTGTCCAGACTTTCCACACTTATGGCAGCAATCATTTCCTTTGAAATTCTGCAGGAACTTCCTTTCTTTGGAAATCCATAATCTTTTCGAATCATCTTTTGGAATCTTCGAGTGAGATACTCCATATCATATTCATCACTACATGAATCATTATTGGCAGCCTTGAGAACCTGATTCTTCTCCTTCTTGGGCTCTCTTCTTTCAATATCTTTCTTTCTCTTCATCTCATAAGTATTGAGATTTCCAATAAGCTCATCAATAGCCAGCTTCTGTAGGTCTTTGGCTTCAGTAACAACATTAACCTTTCTCTCTCAAGAACCTGGTAGAACACTGAGTATCTTCTAGACCAGCTTGTTGGTTGGAATTATTTCACCAAGTGAATGAATCTCATTGATTATGGAGGTGAAACAGGTATGCATCTCTTGAATGAGCTCATCCTCTTTCATTTTAAAGAGTTGATCAACGGGATCAGTCAGCTAGAGAGTGGGGCTATTCTTCTTCCGGGGAGAGTTGTAAGCATATCTATTTTGGACTATTTTACCTTATAGTTCCCTCGTGAGCCGTTTGAATAACTACCCATATTTCCTTAGCTGATTCACATGCCGAGATACGATTATACTCGTCTGGACCAATACCACACACAAGAATCTTCTTCGCCTTAAAGTTCTTCTCAACAGTTTTTCGGTCAGCATCATTGTATTCTTTTTTTGTCTTTATAATAGTCTTTTTTCCCTCTCCAGCAGCCTTCATGGGGACAAAAGGACCATCATAAATCACATCCCACATCTTTGAGTCCTCATCCACGATGAAGTCATGCATTCTTGTTTTCCACCAACCATAGTATTGGCCATTGAATCTTGGTGGTTTGTACGTTGATTGTCCTTCCTCAAAGTTTGGTGGAGCAGCCATGTAGATCCTTTCTAGGTGTTAACCATTTAGAAAGAACCCGCTATGATACCAATTGATAAAAACTAAGAGTTCACCAAACTTTATAGAAAACCAGGTTCTATAGCAGTTCCCACAGTAAGCAACAGACTATAAAACCAAATAGTATAGGGAACCAGATTCTCTATCTGTTCCCATAGTAAATTGGCAGTAAATAAAGAACACGCAATATTTACGTGGAAAACTCCCATCTCACGGGATTAAAAACCACGACCTACCCTTGTAAGATTTCAACTTCACTATTGAGAAAACCTAAGATTACAACATGTAACCTAGGAATTAACCTTTTAATCCCTCACTAACTTGTAAAAACTCTATTACAAGCCACTTTGTAATAACTCTATAAAAATAATTTACAACTCGACTAACTCTAGCCAAGACACAAACACAAGGGGTTATGATTTACAAAGGGTTTCCTACACAATGCTTCTGACTAAGCTAAGTAGGAGATACAAATGAAGAACAAAAAACAAAGACTCAACAAACCTAAGGACTTAAGATATCTTTAATGGTCCTTGAGGTTGCAGCATCTTTGTTCTTGAGAGAGGCTGTGGCTAGCACTTTAGAGAATATTATCTTTTGATTTGCAAATGTTAGGGCAATGAAATCCCTCGCCTCATGTTGATAATATGTGCATGAGGTCATCAAGGGTGATGTAATAAAGTGTCCTTTAGTTTGGCCTTAGCAAGCTACAATTGTGCTTCTGTACTGCTACCAGACGGTATAGTGCAGAAGCCTGCCAGATGGTACAGTGCAGTAGCTTTTACAGCTGTAGAGTTGACAATACGACGACCAGGGGGAACTGAGCCATACTTGTTCCCTCTGCTGTTCCCTTATCTGATTTCATTGAGAATTGAACTAGACATCTGACTAGTTACTCTGAACTCAAGAGAATTAATTGTATCGGGTTCCTTATATGGTTCTCTCATGAAGCTTGTCAAATCATCAAAGCAAAAAACACATAATTTATCAGTTAAATCTAGACTCTAAATTTTAGCATGAACATAATAATAAGGAAAATTACAAGTGACTAACAAAATTTTTTTGGGCTTAACTTATGAATATGCTTAACTAGGAAATGAGTAAATGTTTAAATTCGTTAAGACCAAACAAGCTCCTACGAAATTTGATTTCCTATACTTTCCTTATCACACCCTCATTCCATGTAACAACCTTTTATATATTTTTTTACAAAGAAGAGCACATCTAAATTTTTTCTTCTCTGAATTTATGATTCTCCATTTAGTAAGACTAAATTTGGCAGTCTTTAATCCCCCTCTTACATCAACCTTGAGATAATTAATAATAAGAAAGGAAAAGTATTCCGCTTCAGCTATATTTTCCAAGTCAACCCTCATAAAAAAATACATAATAAAGATGATTCCTAAAATTTATAAAGGAAAAAAATTACAGCATAAAACAACTGTTGGGTGTACGAACCAAGTCCTGATGGGTCCATCTCATGGTCTATGATTTTAGGAAGTTGTTTTCTTCCTATGGCAAAGACTTCTAATGTCTGCACCTTTTATAGATTTGGTAATAAACACTTTAATTTGTTCATATTGAAGAGTTTGAAGTTTTTATATTTCATTTGGTGTCACTGATGGCAGGAATATTGAATCTCTATAAATAAAGAGCTTCTAAGTCATTTATTAAACACACCAAAAAAGAGAGAAAGAAAGAGTGAGGCATCATAGATAGGATATAAGGAAATAGTCTGTGAACAAAATAGAGAGTGTGAGCGATATTGTAATGAGGTAAAAATATCAAAAGAGGGTTATTTCTTTTGATTATTGTAGTGGTATTTGGAGTATTTTAATCATTCCTACAAAGTATAAAATTTCTTGCTATAATGATATCAATTGCTCTTATCGGGGTCGTAATTTTTTCCCTCATTCAGAAGGATTTTCCACATAAAAATCTTGGTGTCGTTATTACTCTTTTATTATTGTTTGATTACCGTATCTCGGTGCTACGTTATTAGTTTGCTTTTATTACCGTGGATATTATTTACTATAATACGTTTTTCCCCAACAACGGGTATCTAAGCACGGGTTCTTCTCGTTCACATAAATACTCTTCACGGTCGGTAGTACTATACTCGATAAAAAAAATATTCAGAGTAAAATAAGAAGTAGTAAAATTTAACAGAGATAGTAGTTTCTCAACATAGCAAAGAAGGATGAGGGACTTGATCATCCAACAAGGATTACACAAGGTATTAGATAGTGATGCCAAGAAGCTTGATACCGTGAAAGTTGAGGATTGGACTGACTTGGATGAAAAGGTTGCTAGTAAAATCAAATTGCACTTATTAGATGATGTGGTAAATAACATCATTGATGAAGACACTGCATGTGGCATTTGGATACGGTTGAAAAGCATATACATGTCCAAATCGCTGACAAATAAATTGTATTTGAATAAGCAATTATACACCATACATATGGGTGAAGGTAAAAATTTGTTTGTCACATTTAAATGTATTAAATGGACTAATCATGCAGCTTGTCATCCTCGGAGTAAAAATCGAGGAATAGGATAAATCCATCTTGCTACTGAACTCATTTCCATCTTCGTACGATAATTTGGAAACAACCATCATGCATAGTAAAATTACTATTGAGTTGAAGGACGTCACATCAACTATTCTACTCAATGAAAAGATGAGAAAGAAGCTTGAAAATCAAGGACATGCTCTCATCACAGAAGGTAGAGGTAAGAGATACCAAATGAGTTAGAGCAACTATGGTAGATCTGGAGGTCGTGGAAAGTCCAAGAATCGATCCAAATCAAAAGTCAAAAATTGCTACAATTGCGTTCAATTGGGTCACTTCAAAAAAGATTTCCCAAATCTAAGGAATGACAAAGGTGAAAGCCGTGACCAGAAGAATGACGATAACACTACTGCCATGGTACAAAACAATGATAATGTTGTTTTCTTCATAAATAAGGGTGGTTGATACAATAGTATCTTACCATGCCATACCAATACGAGCGCTTTTTTGCAGATATATAGTAGGTAATTCTGGCATTGTGAGAATGGGTAACGAGTTACTTAAAGATTTCGGAGATCAGTGACATTTGTATCAAGACAAATATCAGATGCACACTGATTCTAAAGGACGTGCGACTTGTACCTGATTTGTGGATGAACTTAATCTCGGAAATAGCTTTGGACCGAAATGGATGGAAGATCTATTTTGCAAATCAGAAGTTGGAGACTGACCAATGATTCATGTTGCTCGTGGCACGTCGTACAGGACAAATAAAGAGATATGCCGAGGTGAATTGTACGTGACACAATGTGAGATTTTTGCAGATTTGTGGCACAAAAGAATGGGTTATATGAGCGAGAAGGGATTACATATTCTTTCCAGGAAATCACTTATCTTTTTTGCCAAAGGTACAACGGTAAAACCTTGTGACTACTGTTTATTTGGTAAACAACATAGAGTCTCATTTCAGACATCGTCTGAAAGAAAATTGAATATATTTGATTTGGTACATTCTTGTGGTTGTGGTCTAATGGAGATAGGATCAATGGGCGATAACAAATATTTTGTTACTTTATTGATGAGGCTTCACAAAAATTGTGGGTTTATATCGTGAAAACCAAAGATTAGGTGTTTCAAGTTTTCTTGAAGTTTCATGCTCTAGCGAAAAGGAAGAAAAGTTGGAAGCTAAAGCATCTCTGAACTGACAATGGAGGTGAATGCACTTCAAAGGAATTTGAAGAGTACTGTTTGAGCTATGGGATCAGACATGAAAAGACAATTCCTGAAACCCCACAACACAATAGTGTAGCTGAGAGATTGAACTGCACCATTGTTGAGAAGGTAAGAAGCATGCTCAGAATGGTTAAACTGCCAAAGTCATTCTAGGGTGAAGCAATTTAGACAGCTTGTTACATGATCAATAGGATTCCATCAGTTCCATTGGAATTTGACATCCCAGAGAGAGTTTGGACTAACAAGAAGGTGTCATACTCACATATGAAGGTGTTTGATTGCAGAGCTTTTTCGCGTGTACCAAATGAGCAGAGAACAAAGCTGGATGATAAATATGTTCTCTGTATATCCATCGGATATGGAGATGAAGAGTTCGGATACAGATTATGGGATCTTGTGAAGAAGAAGGTCATCAGAAGTATATATGCAATCTTCCGAGAAAGTGAAGTTGGAACTATAGATAATCAATCAGAGAAGGCCAAAAATGATATAATCCCTAACCTTGTTACCATTTCTTCTACTTCTAACAATCCCACGAGTGCAAAAAGTAGAATCGATAAGGTTGACGAGTAGGGGGAGCAACCTGATGAGGTTATTGAGAAGGAAGAGCAACCTGATAAGGTTATTGAGTAGGAAGAGCAACTTGATGGTGATGTCGAGCAAGTAGAGTACCCCACTCAAGGAGAAAAATTGTTAGATTGTATGAGTTCACAAAACAATAGAGTACCTGGTCCTCTATGTGGTTGTACCGAGAATGCTAAAACAGTAAGTAAATCAGACACGAGATTTTTACGTGGAAAAATCCCAACTCAAGGGGACAAAAACCACGACCTACACCTGTAGGCTTTCAACTTCACTAACTTGTAAACATCTATTACAAGCCACTTTGTAAGGAATCCATTACAAAGAATTCAACTCAACTAACTTGTGATACTCTTACCACAAGCCACTTTGTCACTCTCTAGTTACAAAGACTTTAACTTATGACTAAACCTAGTCACAACATAAACTCAGAGAGTTTACGGATTTTACAGGAGGGTTCCTAATCAACGCTTTTGGCTAAGCAGTTTAGGAAATACAATAAGAATAATCACAAAGTTACAACTCAACTACGATAACAAAATACTAACTTTAAGAACTGGTCTGTAGAAGCATTTAACTTTGTTCTTCAAGCTCTTGAGAATTTTGTTCACAATTTTGCAAAAGGCTTGAATGAATGAGATCAAGTATTCAAGTGGTGTTTTGATATAAACTCTTTGTTGATACACCTTGATGACATCACTTGAAATGATGTAAGCCCTTTAGTTGGTCAAAAGATAAGTGGCCACTAGAAACAGTGCAGTGCATGCAGAAACAGTGCAGGCAGTCACGTCGCTTCCAGTTATATCCAATTGACTTCGTAATTCTATGAGGGAGCCACAAAGGTATCAGGTCCTTGTTTGGTTCTCCATCTCTTGAAGTTATAGCAGTTCACATTTAGCTGGAATCCGTTAACTTGTAGTGCACCCCAAGTGTGTCAGGTTCCTTATCTGGTCCTTGACAGTAAGTTTGTTAGATCATCAAAACATAAGGCAAAGACATTGAAAACCTATCAAGTTCTCCCTTTTTTATGATGACAAACTTAAACATTGATAATGTGTATTTAGAGTAAGGAGAACCAGATAAAGTAACAGGAGATCACAAGTTCCCCTTGACTTTATGCCTTCCTTTTTAAAGATTGTAAATTTTATCTATACACTTATTTATTCCCCCTTTTGGCATCATTAAGTAGACATGAGGAGTCAAACAGTATAAAGAAGTCCAGCCGAACTAACTCATGCCATATATGTGCACACAACATGATAGAGAAGAGAAGCATAGAATTCAAGCAATCAGATAGTAAAAGAGGATAGATTTCATATAGATAGAAATATATGCCTTTGCTTAAAAAGCAAAGACAAAATTGGACCATTAAAGACAGGAGCAGTATTGTCTAATCCTAACCATATCAAAAAAAGAAAACAAAACATCTGCCCAAAAAAACTGAAAAGTACATTCCATAATCTGGTCACTGAAGGGGTACTTAGGGGGCACTAGGAGTAGAGGGCTTGGAGGCTGCAGCAAGTGTTTGGAGAACTAGGTCTATTCGGGCATTGGGCGACTTTTTCTCATTGTGCAGTTCTGCTTTCAGGTTCTCTACTTGAACCCTGAGATCATCATTCTCTTTTGTCAAACAAGCTACTTCTTCATTTGATGCCGGAACCCCTTGAGCTTGCTGACCTTCCAAGATAGCATTTTTAGCCTTCAACCGACGAATCTCTTCAGTTGCACTATTTTGAGCATTAATAAGCTGTGAGATGGTTGATGTACTTCCTACCCCCCCCCCCTCAATTCCTTTCTATGCACGTGTGTTCTTCGAACGTTGTCTGTGAAAAGGTCTGCTTCTTAGTTCCTACCTTGCCTTGCCCCAGCGGCACTTCAAAGAACTTAAAACTCACGTAAGCAGAAACCCGTAAGGAAGACCATGATTACCATCCTTGAAGGTTTCTACCTTTTGCATGTGTTCAATCATAATAGCAGGCAGGCTTACAGGAGTAAAGCTATCCAGTTGCTCCATCACAAATAGGTCAGACTTAGAAGTCATGGACCTCATCTCAGCATGAGGCAATAGAACTTTGTTTACCAATTCGAAAAGCAGTTGATAAACAGGGAGTAATGCCTTCTTGTGGATCTGGTCCCCCTTTTGGTTTACATTGTCCTTTACCACGACATTTCGGAAATTATACTGACACACATCCTTCACAATAGACACACAAACTGTAGGGACTTTAAGAATTTCCCCAAGCAACTTTACATCGAACATGATGTCCACTCCATTCACCAAAGCACAAATGTGATTGGTCTTAACGGGAAAGAGGCTAGCAAAGAAGCTTTGAACCTCATCCTCATACACCTTAGGTGCATCTATTTGGAATAGATGCCCTCGTAGTTGAAACTTAACCATTTCAAGAATATGCCACATACCAGCCATCTCAAAGATTGCTGGGTCAAACGTATGACCCAACAGAACCTTTTGGTGCCTCAAGCGTTCTGAAACAAAACTGCCCTCACTTCTCAGCCTCTTCACAGAACCAAGTTCTTGAACAATTTCGGACTTTCATTTGCCGACTTCCCACCACTTGATTTCTCTTTTCCCTTGGACTTGCTGCTTCTTTTTCTGGGACCGTCTTACCAGTGAACCAGGTTCCTCTGTTGTTTCCTTTTTCACTTCTACCACGGGGACCGCTTTATCACTTACGGGCACACTATTTTTTACCAACTTCCTCCTTTACTTCTTACTATTTTTTCTGTTCTTTTGAAGGGCAGAGTCATAGGCCATCTTAGCTTGCAACCTGGTAGTAGGTCACTTGGTGGAAGACTTAAGAGTGGACACCACCCTTCTCTTAACTACGAACGCATCAAGAGCCAGGTTGTCTAGATCCTCCTCATCGCTGGACCTCATCCCAGGAGCTTGAATGTCCAGAGGCGCAACATCAAATGCAGGAGCAGAACTATCCAGGGAATGAGAACCCTGACCTGGGTCCTCCAGAGAGGGATCAGGTTCCTCATGTGAGGTCCCAGTTTTCTGCTAGTGTAGCATCCGCAATAGTCACTATGGCTCATTCTTCCCCCATACCCTGTACCTTATTTCTCTGAGTAATTATCTCCTGATGAACACCATCAGTAGATACCACAAAGATGGTTACAATATTTTTTTTCTCAATCGACATTGCTGCCACCACTGAATCTATAGCAACAATGGCGGAACCCTCTGCGACCTCATGTCTTTGACTTTGTTCTCCACTTGTTCTTTGATTAGTGGGAACCTCAGATGATAGAGAGGATGGATCAGTACTTTTAGGGGTTTCTAAAATGGAGAGAGACGGAGAATCTGGGTGAGGTGTGATTTCAGCAGGGAGAGTAGGAGTGGTTATAAAAGACTCAGAAGGGATGGAGGACTCCAGAGGTTTTTTAGTATCAGGGATGACTGAGGCAAGGATGTCGTAGTTCGTATCAGCCATTGAAAAGATAGAGTGAAGGTGATTTTGGGAAGTTCTAATGGAGGACTTATTGTTTGCGGAGAGCAAATGATGGTTTTATTAAGAATGGAAAATTATGAAGAGAGAGATAGGGACTGGTTCTGAAACGGCGGTTGTGCTTGGAGAAGAGCAACATTTCAGAGGGAAAAGAAACGATTTGAAGTGAAGAGACGTGACAACAGAGTCTGAAAAGGTAAATGACATGGCAGTTGTGTTTTGTACCTTTTTAAGATGTGTATTGAAGAATGCACAGAACTACTAACCCTAGGTACAAGAACCAGGTTCTTGACCTGTTATTTGAAAATATCAATCCTCTTTTATCATCCATGCACTACATCTACATCTTCAATACTCATCATGCGTGTTTACCTGCAATGATATTGAAGTGAGTTAGACTTGGCCAGAAAACACTTTAGCTAGTTTTATTTGAAGGTGATTTTCATAGCAAAATGATGAGGAATCAAGTTCTTAATTCGGCGGCAACAACCCCAGCTTCACTCTATTCCTTTCAAAATGTTCCCTACTTAAAGTTTTGGTGAAAATGACTGCAATTTGGTCTTCTATGCTACAGAACTTCACACAGATCAACCCTTTCTCCACATTATCCCTCAGAAAGTGATGCCTCACATCAATATGCTTGGTCCTTTTGTGTTGAACTGGATTCTTAGCCATGTTGAGTGCACTTGTGTTATCACATAGAAGGGGCAAACTCTCAGTGAATACCCAAAAATCCTCCAGCTTAATCCACAGAAGTTGAGCACAGTAGGATGCTACAACTACATATTCTGCTTCAGCTGTTGAAAGAGCCACTGAGTTTTGCTTCCTTGTGCCCCAAGAGATGAGACATGAACCTAGGAAGTGAGCCATTCCAGAAGTGCTTTTCCTATACACAAAATAACCTATATAGTCTGCATCATCATAACCAATGAGATTAAAACTATCACTTGAGGGATAATAAAGGACCAGGTCTTGTGTTCCTTTAAGATATCTCAGAATTCTTTTGGCAGCCTTGGGATTTGATTGATACCTTGCACATAGCCCCCCACTGAAGACAATATCAGGTCTATTGGCAGTGAGATAGAGAAGAGACCCAATAATGCCTCTATACATGGTTTGGTTCATAGGAGATCCAGTTTTATTCATGTCTAGTCGAGTCGCCGTAGCAATGTGAGTGTTTATCACCTTCGATGCTTCCATGTGAAACCTCTTCAAGATCTCCCCGATGTATTTTTGCTAACAAATGAATGTACCCTTTGAGGACTCTTTTACTTGAAGATCCAAGAAGAAGTTCAGTTCCCTTATCATGCTCATTTCAAGCTCATTTTCCATGAGTTTTGTAAATTCTTCACAAAGAGAATCAGTTGTTGCCCCCAAAATAATATCATCAACATAGGCCTAAACAATAAGCAGGTTCCTTCCCCGTTTCTTTAGAAACAAGGTGTTGTCAATTTTCCCTCTTTTGAAGTCATTTTCTAAAAGGAACTTTGACAGCCTTTCATACCAAGCTCGAGTAGCCTGCTTCAACCCATACAATGTTTTGCTCAATTTAAACATATATTCAGGATGTTCATAACATTCAAACCCTGGAGGTTGCTTCACATAGACTTTTTCCTTTAAAAGTCCATTAAAAACGCACTTTTGACATCCATTTTGAACAAGGTGAATTCCATATGAGATGCAAAAGCAAATAGAATTCTAATAGCTGCCATGCGAGCGACCGGAGCAAACGTTTTATCATAATCAATCCCTTCCTCCTGATTGTAGCCTTGAACCACTAGCTTGGCCTTGTTCCTTGTGGTATTTCCATATTCATCAAGCTTGTTCCTGAATACCCACCTAGTTCCTATAATGGTCTGATTTGAGGGTCTAGGTACTAGGTGCCAGACATTGTTCCTTTAAAACTGATATAACTCATCTTGCACGGCTTTAATCCAATCAGCATCTTTTCAAGGCTTCCTTGATATTCTTGGGTTCGATTTGGGAGAGAAAGGCTGAGAAGGCAAGTAAATTTTTGGCTTTTGACCTAGTTTGCGCTCCGGAATCTAGAGGGCTAATTGTTAACTTATATGAGTCCACCAAACTATAGAGTACCTGGTCCTCTATGAGATGATGCCTAGAATGCAGTAAAGACTGAAAGTAAAGAAGGCAAGAGATTTTCTACGTGAAAAAATCCCACACAAGGGGATCAAAAAACCACAACCTACTCTTGTAGGCTTTTAACTCTACTAACTTGCAATCTGCCTATTACAAGCCACTATGCAAAACCCCTATTGCAAAGACTTCAAACTAACTTATGATGCAACCACCACAAGCCACTTTGCAAAAACCATATTGCAAAGACTTCAAACTAACTTGTAATGCAACCACCACAAGCCACTCTATAACTATCCTAGTTACAAAGGCTTTAAACTTATGACTATCCCTAGTCACAACATAAACTCAGAAGTTTACTAATTTTGGTTTGTTCCTAAGACAACGCTTCTAAGAAAGCAAACTAGGAAATACAATGAGGAGCAAACAACAAGATTACAACTCAACTACGGATGTACATAAACTCATTAAGAAGTTGATACTTAGTGGAGTTATTTTCTTGTTCTTGACACACCAGTGACTTCAATGCAGGATGAACGTTGTTATGTTTGAGAGAATATCACCGAATGCACAAAGAATGGTATGTCTTGCACCAAGTTGTTTCAGCACAAAGATAGCACAATGGATAGTGATATCAACTCTTGGGGTACGCTTCTTCCCAATGAGAAGTGACTGTTGTACAGTCTGCACAACCACTTCTGGGTAGTTGCATTCCAGTTGGATAGTGGACTTTGTACTTCTTGTCAGGACACACCAACAGACCAGGTCCTAGTTATGTTCCTCTTCTGTGAAAGCTGCTAGATGGTCACTTTCTTCTGCTATGTTCCAGCTGTGTATTTGACTTGTACTTCTGTCAGAGAAACCTAAAGGACCAGGTTACCAGGTCCCTGTTGTGTTCCTCCCTGTGGTTGTTCATCCATTTGTTGATTTTCATACTTCAACAAGGTCACATGAAGTGTATACCCTGTGGGCCAGGTTGCCAGGTTCTCCATCTGGTTCTTCACGACAAGTTTGTTAAATCATCAAAACATAAGACACATAAGGCCAAGACATTAAAAACCCATCAATTTCCCCCTTTTTAATGATGAAAAACTTAGACATGGACAGTATTTGTTTAGAGCAGAAACAATCAGATGAGATGCTTGAACTTCACTAAGTCCACCTTGTCACACCTCCTTTTTACCTACTGCACCCCGCAAAGGGGTGTGTGATAAAGGAATTTTTTCCAATTAGAGGACAATCGAAACGAGATTTATTATTAAGAGTTGGAGTCGCCACTTGAGAGATTTATGGTATCCCAAGTCACCGGTTTGAATCCCGAATCGAGGAGAAAGTTGACTCCGTATTACAGTCTACGAACCAGAAATCCGGATAAGGAATTCTGTTAACACGGGAGAAGGTGTTAGCATTCCCGAGTTCCATGGTTCTAGCACGGTCGCTTAACTGTTATATTTGGCTAAATTATCTGACTTCTAATACATGTTTTTACCTATGTGCTTTTGACTTTGAACCGCTTTTATTATTATTTTTAATGAGAATTGCAATGTCGTGAAAATGCGTCTCGAACCACGTCACATCAATGTACCCGTGGTTGTTGACACATTTCGACTCCGCTGAGACTTGGATTTGGGTCACATAAATGTGCTCCCGAGTTTAAGAAGGTAATATTATTAGAATCGAGCCTAAAGAGTCTAAAGCGTTATTATCTTCGGGGAAAGCCGTGAAATTCGCTAAACGGCCCATCCCGGAATCTAAGTATTTATTTTAACCATTTATTGAGGGCCCCGCAATTTATGTATTTTATTTGCCGAGGCTCGTCTCATTTTATTATTTAAAAGGCAAAACTAAAAGCAACTATAGTTTTTCTATTATTATCGTCTCTAAAATAAAGGAGGAGTCCTAGTAATTTATTACTAGATTAAAGCACAATGGAAGGAAAATTGCATTTGGGCTTATCTCAAAAGAATTGCCCGTCACAAGCCTTGGCCCAAGTCCATACGAACACATGAATCTGACTGGACCTAGGCTGCTTACTGGAGTGCTAAGGCCCGAAAACCTTGTAAATAGGCTAATCCTTTAAACCAAACGGATCCGCAATTTTAACTTATACTAAGTGCTTATAGAAGTTACTCTACATTAGTGCAAGTGTTCAAATGACTTACAATGAATAAAATTATCGACTGAAGCCCTTATTCTTGGGTTTTTTTAATCAAATTACAATGTTAACTCTACATGATCACTTTACTTTCACATTTTTAGTAAGTCCAAAACACCTATCCGTGTGAGGCTATTGCAACATGAACTAATGCTAACACATATGAAATTATAATCACTTAAGAGGATTTAATGGTTGTTGCTGTAAAATCAGTTTAACCAACCAAGCTGAATGCTAATCAGGAACTGATTAAATATTCTATCTCATTTGTGGACTACTTGAACATATGCATGAAAAGGACAAATGACAATATATTAACTACTACTAACATAATCTATTCTATTTTCCTACATTGGAAGTAGTTATAACTGATGATCCACATCTAACACAAACTCACTGAATCCAACATATAACAGTTTACAGTCCATTATAAATCTAAATGGTTCAAGTCAATAGAAGCAATCTTAATTAGGTAGTTCCTAATTCAATACAATTCAAACAAATGAACTAAACCATTATACATTCTTGGACTGATTATCATTACAAGCATTCACGTGGACAATAAGTCTGAAATACTACTTCATTTTTTTCATTCCAATTTGAGGTTACATCAGTGAATTCGAGCATGTACTTGGAAATGAGATACAATGAAGGAGAAGAGTAAGTCAGCAGCAACAGATACCAGTAATCCCAACAACAACACAACAATAACAACAACAACAACAATGGAACAATAACAGACAACTAGTACAACACCCAATCAAGACCAAAATAAGACCCAGTAACACCATAGTAACACCACACCCCAAACTAATCCTGGAAAGCCTCAACTGAACCTCTAAATACTGGAAAATCAGCCAGAAAACACTACTGACCCCATGTAAACTCAAGTTCAAACCAAAACTGAAAAATGCGAATAGAGATGCCGGAAATCAGATTCAATCTACAGCTACTCAATGGAACAATAGGTTTCTAGAGTTTTAGGACTTTTAGTTTTCTAAAACCCTTTCTTGACTGACCAAGAAGAGAACCAAGAGAGAATAAGAACTGATTTCAAATGTCTGACCTCTGAAATGAATCCAAAAGCCAATTGAAGACTGATTAAAGCTTTGAAGAAAATGCTCTCAACACTCAACTTTTTCAGATTCAAAAACCAGCCCCTGAACTCTGCCCAAACTTCCCTTATTTATATCCCAAAACAGACCCCTTGCTACCCTTGAAACACTCAAAAACCTCAGGCCAACACTCTTCCCATCCCCTCTTAAACCCCATTACTACATGTTTTGTTTTCCTTTAATGTATTTGTTCCCCACTACCATATGTCTTGTTTTATTAATTAATTCTAATGTTATGGGTCTATTATAGTATTCAATTACTCCCCATAAACCATCCCATGCTATTATCTTTCCCAAACCACCATTACTAGACAAAATATTAATTTAATGGTACCTAAGTACCCTTACTGTCAGGCCACTTATTCAAACCATTTTTCCAACTTTTCTATTCCCAAATCACCCCTGAAACTCCTGAACTATTATCCTTCATGAGCCCCCTTTTAATCTGTATTAAACCTTTCAACTCTAATCCTATTCAAACTTAACTAAATTGATTCCTGATTAACCACCAAACTACAACAGCTATAACCAATTCAACTTACCAAATCAGTCAGTAATGTAAGATAGAAACTCAGATCAAATTAAATGGCATCAAAACAGAGGGAATGAGCTAATCATATTGGGAACCAATCATGATCAACTCAGACAAAATGAATGAGCAGGGAACCAACAGTATGATGAATCAACAAAGAGCAGGGGATCAAACAATACACACATTGAAATAATACTATCAGAAACAGCTTGGAATAGTCATAGTTTGCACAGGAGACTTACTGATACTTACCTAACTCGGAATTCCAGAAATACAAAGAAGAAGTAATCATCCAGAATAAAACAAACAAACAGGTGAATTGGACCATACAGTTTGACACAACTAGGAGGGGGTACAGGGGATTTGAGTAGCCTCGAACAAAAACAAAGAGCTCTAAGAAAACTAACTAATCGACAAAGCTATTTAAATCGATTTAGCAATTATAACAATGACAATCGACAACAAACAGAAACAATGATGAAACTGGACCAAATAAAAGGTCTGATGGAGAAGGGGGAAAGTAATGAACAAAAGACGAATTACAATGAAAAGTAAATAGGTAAACAACAACAAAAATGGAAAATAAAAGAAAAAATAGAAGAAATACCTCGGACTCAGAAACCAAATGGACTCCGTTCAGTCGAAGCTTTGACTCGAACTTTTTACTTATGTTTGAAGCTGAAACGGACCTTAATAGAGTGTTCTCAACTGAGAACACACGATTAAGGCCGTCTACGACCTCAAATTTTTCTTTTTGGACCGATTTCCCCCCTTTTTTTCTAGGGTTTGTTCTTTAGATTTGTTATTCGATGAGTTCTAACAGGATTTGAACAAAACTGGGGTGTGATTTGGGACGAGGGTGGTCAGGTGGTTGACCAGTGTGATTTTGGGGTCAAGTGGACAGGCTAAGGTTTAGGACGGGGATCTTTGATCGAATATTCGATAAGATCGGTGATGATTCGAGGAAAAAGGGGTAGGAATTTGGAAAGAGGAAGGCATGGAGGTTCAGTGGTGTTATTTGGGTGGCCGGTGGCGCCGTTGCCGCCGGGTTTCAGGCGAAGGGGCACGAGGGCGGCTAAGGTTTGGTAGGGGTTCATTTCAGTCTCTGAGAGAGATGATGGAGTGGGTTTGGTTTGGGGGGGGGGGGTAGGAGATTAGGTTTATATACCAAGGGGGAAATGATCCTGGCCGCTTGATCAACCGAGATCAACGGCCAGGATTGATCACTTAAGCGGAACGTCGTCGTTCCATCACAATAGAGACCGGGTTGGTCTCTTATGAGAATGGGTCGGGTTAGGCTAACGAGTTATGAGGTAGAATCTTGATCGTTGGATCAAACCAATTTTACGGTCCAGATTAAAAGGCTGAAACGTCATCATTTGGATAAATCTAGGGGCGGACTGAACCGTTCGATCACACGAGATCGAAGATCCAGATTCAATTGCCCACGACGACGTCGTTTTAGGTAGCTGCAGATAGACTGGATTTGGTTTATGTTTGGGCCTGGGTTGGGCGTTTGATTTGGGCCTGGTTTTTAGTCAAAATTGGCCCAGTTTTGGTTTTTCTCTTTATTTTCAGTTTATTTCTTTTTTCTATTTACTTCCTAATTTAAAAAAATTCTAGATTAAATTATAAAACCAAAATTATCCTAAAAATACTAATTAACTCTTAATAATAATTATCACACATAATTAAGCACAAATTTAAAACAAAATCAACAACTAGACCTTAAATGCTAAAAAATGCAAAGTACATTATTTTTGTGATTTTTTATTTTGTAAAACAAACTTAATTACTCCTAATTGATCCTAAATGCAAAAGTGACACATTTGTATTTTCATTAATTAAAACAAATAAACATGCACAGACAAATGTGAACAAATCCAAGAAAAATAACTCAAAATTCACGACAATTGCAAACAACACAAAACTATTTTATTTTTGCATTTTTGGGAGTAATTCTNTTGATCACTTAGAAGGGAACGACGTCGTTTGGGGTAAACATGGGGGGACCGGTTTGGGGAATGGGTCGGGTCAGGGAATGGGTAAGGGAGATGGGTTTCGAGCCGTTGGATCGTGATCAATGGACGGCTGAGATCTCCTGGCCATGGAACGACGTCGTTTTGGACGTCTGTATTGCCAGGCCAATTGGACCGGGTAAAGGGGGTGATTTGGGCCTGATTTTAATCTCAATTTTTGGCCCAGTTCCGATTTTCTTTTATTTCATTTTGTTTTCTCCTATTTATCTATTTTTTAATTCCTAATTTAAAAACCAAAATCCTAGATTAAATCAATAAAATCAAAATTAACTTAAAATACTAATCAACTGCTAATAATAGTTATCACACAAAATTAAACACCAATTAAAATAAAATCACACAATTTGGACATCAAATGCTAAAAATTCAAAGTACATTATTTTTTGTGATTTTCATTTTTGTAAAACAAGCTTAATTACTCAATATTTTGGGTTTTCATTAATTAAAACAAATAAACATGCACAGACAAATGTAAACAATACAAGAGAAATAACACAGAATTCACGACAATTGCAAACAAACAAAACTATTTTATTTTGCATTTTTTGGGAGTAATTCTCGTATAGGGCAAAAATCATGTGCTCATAGCTGCCCCTCTTTGCCCGGAAACACAGAGAGTTTTCGTGCAAAGATAAAGTGAGCGGATACGAGTGATTTTTTCCCGTTTGAGTACTCCGTGTGAAGCATTTTTTGAGAAGATTTGACCAAACCTTTGCTTTAAAAGGTCTCCTACATATCCCTGGCTAAAAGAGAATCAGGTCAATGTAGTTCGGGAAGTCTTGGTAGCTGGGACTACCGTAGAATTGTGATTTTGCTGTTACTGCTGTTGCTGCGGCCGCTACTACTTGCTGACCTCCTTATTACACCATGCTAAAAGAAAATTAGAAACTAGAATAAACTAGTCTATGAATTGTAAAATCTTATCTAGATCTTCAACTTGTTCTTCATATGTTTCTTGTTGCCTTGCTTGCTCTTGTGTTTCCTCTGATGTTTCTTCTCTTCTGACTTGACTTTGGCCTCTCTTGATTGTCGAATTTGGACTGCTTGTTTCCTTCTTGTGAGCTTCGAATTATTTTCCTTTAAAAGCTTGAACTGCCTTTTCCTGACCCTTGTTGCCTTCCTTCTGATTTATGAACTTGGATTTATGCTGGGGATTTTTGTTGTAACCCTCCGCTTTACTGACTTCAAACTTCAATGTATTCCTCTGTTATACGGGCGGGCTCCCGACTTCAACTTCAATCTTGAAATGTATTCCTCTGTTATACGCGCGGGCTCCCGACTTCAACTTCAATCTGAAAATGTATTCCTCTGTTATATGGGCGGGCTCCCGACTTCAAGACTTGAAATGTAAAGACTGAAATGTATTCCTCTATTATACGGGCGGACTTCTGACTTCAAACTTGAAATGTAAAGACTGAAATGTATTCCTATGTTATACGGGCGGGCTCCCGACTTCAACTTCTTGGAAAATAAAATGCCATTATTATCTTAGGAGAAAGGTTCATCGGACTAAGATTTTGACTCTAGGAGATAATATCATCAGACTGGGTCCATTTTTGTGTGATCTTAGGAGAAAGATTCATCGGACTAAGATTTTGACTCTAGGAGATAATTCATCAGACTAGGTCCATTTTGTTGTCTTACTTGAAACCTTCCAATTATTGCTTCCCACTTCTTGCGTGTTTTATCTGAAACCTTCTACTTGTTGCCTTTCACTTATTATTATATTATTTGTAACTTCCCAATTATTGCTTTCACTTCTTCTTGTTATCTTATCTGTAATTTTCCAATTGTTGCCCTACTTCTTGTCAACTTATCTGGGTCTTTCTGGCTGTTGCCTTCACTTCTTTGTTGTTATCTTTTCTAAGTCTTTCCAACTGAATTCTTATTATCTTAGGAGAAAATTCATCGGACTAAGATTTTTTATCTTAGGAGAAAAATTCATCGGACTAAGATTTTTTATCTTAGGAGAAAATTCATCGGACTAAGATTTTTTATCTTAGGAGAAAAATTCATCGGACTTAGATTTTTTATCTTAGGAGAAAATTCATCGGACTAAGATTCTTTTATCTAAGGAGAAAATTCATCGGACTAAGATTTTTTTTATCTTAGGAGAAAAATTCATCGGACTAAGATTTTTTATCTTAGGAGAAAAATTCATCGGACTAAGATTTTTTTATCTTAGGAGAAAAATTCATCGGACTAAGATTTTTTTTATCTTAGGAGAAAAATTCATTGGACTAAGATTTTTTATCTTAGGAGAAAATTCATCGGACTAAGATTTTTTATCTTAGGAGAAAAATTCATCGGACTAAGATTTCATGCACAATAGCAAGATAAATAAAGTTAAAGATTTGAGAAACTTCCCTTTGTCGACCCTTCTATTTTTCTTTTTCTTTTCTTTTCTTTTCTTTTCTCTTTTTTTCTTTTAACCAGTTTCCTTGCACTGCTTTGTTCCTGTTACATACAAAGAAAAAAATTGTCAGTTTTGAAAATGGTGGTCGGTTATGACATTCTTGCTGGGGATGACTTCCTCCTTTAAAAGCTCTATTTCGCCCGACTGCTTTGAATTTTGAGGGCGATTTCTACTTTACTCAAAACTTGTGTTTTATTCTCTTAAAACTACTGGGGATAACACTTCCTGTTGTTATCTTCCTACTTCCTCAAGTGGGTACCTGACTTCAAAAATAAAATGTCATTCCGTTCTTCAGGCGGGCACCTGACCTCAACTATGATTTAAAACTTTAAATATAATTTTAAAAAGATAACGCCTTTTCGTTCTTCAGGAGGGCACCTGACTTCAACAACAACCTAAAAATAAAACGCCATTCCGTTCTTCAGGCGGGCAGCTGACTTCAACAACAACTTTGAAAATAAAACATCATTCCGTTCTTCAGGTGGGCACCTGACCTCAACTATGATTTAAAACTTTAAATATAATTTAAAAGATAACGCCTTTCCGTTCTTCAGACAGGCACCTGACTTCAACAACAACTTCATCTGCATTCTATTACTGTTGTTCCTCTTTGCCTTTTAAACCATTTCCTTCTCTCTTGAATTATCTTTCTTCAGAACTGCTTCCCTCAAAACTCGTGTTATTTTCCCTCGAAACTGCTGGGGATAACACTGCTGGAGAATTATTTATTTACCTGCTGGGGAATTATTTACCTGCTCACCGATAAGACCACCACGTTTTTTTTTTCTTTTTTTTCTTTTTCAAAACTACTTCCTTCAAAACTTTTATTTTCTCTCAATACTGTTGGGGATAAAAATATTATCAGCTGGGGATAACGCTGTTGAGGATAACACTGCTGGGAGAAATTTTCATTCCTTCAAAACTGGTGCTTCATACTTCCGAAAACCGATGGGGATGACGCTGGCCTTTTGCTTTTTCTGAACACAAGTTTCATCGTTTTGTTCTGTCCGCTGGGGATACGCCTTCCTTCATTAAAACTTGTTATTTTCATTCTTTCAATACTGCTAGGGATAATACTGGTTCAAAGACTACTCCCTTAAGACTTGTCTTATCTTCCTTCTTCCCCAAATGGATACCTGATTTCCAGAAAATTTTCAAAATGGAAAGAAAATTTTCTGCCCCAGTTTGATAATCTTCCTTGTATCATGCCTCTCTGACATCAATGACATTTCTCGTCCCTGTTTCACATCAAAGAAAAAATTGGTCAGTTTAAAACGTGGTGGTTGGTTGATACTACTGCTGGGATGGTTTTCTTCTTCTCTTTCCCATGCTCTATGTCGTCCGTCCATCTTGAAACTTGGCTGACAACTTTTGCCCCTCTTGATGATTCCTTCTTCACAAACCTCTCACCGTTGTTTCCCATTTTTATCCTCTTATCAGACCCCGTATCTTTTCCATGACAGCTGGTTCCCCTGGAAGATTTTGCAATGTTTTGCTGGTAAACCACTTTCTTCATTCATCCGTGTCACTGAAAATACCTTTTCTGCTGGGGATATCCCTCTTCTTTTATGGCATAGCTCGGGAACTGGCATTTCCCCGACCTTTGAGTCTCATATGAATTTCCCAGATCGCTCTCCGCATTGTTCCTTCTTGATTTATCCACTGGCCTTGGCCTTGAGGTCTATAACCTTTGATTTCTGCGGGGGATATCCTTCTTGACACTGGTCCATCCTTTTGTCAATCTCCTCTTGCTGGGGATATCCTTCTTGACACTGGCCTTGCGCTTGTTCCTTCCTGACTTATACCATTTGGATGTACCAGTCAGATCTCGCCTTGCCTAATTGGAAAGGCGATGGCAAATTTTGAAGTCATTTATCACTTGTCTTGACCAAACAGACTTTGTTGGGGAATTTTCGATGAAAGGAGAAAGATAAAAGGAACAGAATAAGAGACAAAGGAAAAGGATGACTCTCTAAAAAGAAAAACTATGAAATAAAAACCTATCAAACACGAATACCAACTCTAATGGCCATGACATGCACATGTAGCCTATCCTCCGTCGTTAATCGCCTTTCACAATTTCTGTCTGGTGATTTCCATCTGATTCTCACCCTTATTCGACTTGTAGTGCCCGAAGGTTTTCACTATCAAGCCTCTCTCATTTTGATTTCTCTCAGCTTATAATAGCCTCATGGTGCCTGTGAAGGTTTTCACCAACAAGACTCTCTCTTTTGTATTACTTTTTAGCTGGGGATTGGGGTGTTACCGCTAAGACTCTCTCATATTTCATTTCTGCTGGGAATCAGAGTCTTTTATGCTGGGGATCAGAGTGTTATGTTTGCCGATAAGACTCTCTTATTTGTCTGACTTGGCATCTTGAAGACCGATCAGAAGGTCTTTCTTTGGACCGTAATGTGTTATTTTGGATAGGCTATAAAGAAAGGGTATTAAAGGCTCAAAACAAATAACTTGGGTTTAAAAATACAACCCTCGGAACCAGATTTCTTTACAACAAACACAACCTTTGCCCCAGTTTCTTGCTTGGGGATTTTTGATTTTTTGTTACACTATGTTACACTATGACCGAGCCGTGAAGCGCTTACGTATCCTCTTTGAGGAATCAGGTCAAACGTAGTTCCCAATTCCTCGTTATTCTAGTTTTCCTTTTCATTTTTCTTTTCTTTTTCTTTATCTCTTTCTTTTCTTTGTTGTTTTTGTTGTTTTTTTTTCTTCTTTATCTTCCATGTTTGTGTTTCAAATCTTTGCTACTGATTCCGAATGAGGGGTATGAAAGAAAATAAATAAGGTTCAAAGGGTTAACGAAGGATAAAGTGTTTAGATAGCAGAACCAAATGCCTTCGTCATTCCAATCTTCAAAACATGCCAAGTGCAAACAACACATTTAAACATTCGCGACATCTTCTGATTGTGACAGACTCAATAACCATATCCACACCTTTGTTTTCATCATTTGTTAAATGCAAAACGCCATTGGGCAACACTCTCACTCTCATTATTTTGCCAATTTTGGGCAAACTTGTCTTTTAATTTCCAGCTGATGCGGCTTGACACATAAGGTTTCTTTATGTTCTATTAACCCCAGTTTCACAGGGTTCGGGTTCTCAGTCTGTTCTTATTTCCTTTACGTGCCCCGATCATCTTCCAATTGCTTCATGATTAACTTTTAAGATTAGGCCAAAATTATGCGTGCATGTCATGTCACTAGAGTTGACAGAAAAAGGACTATAAAAAGGAAAGACTTAGATCAAAGAAAAATGACTAGAAATAACGGAAGACAGAGAATTGCATTAGACAGACGGGGGAAGAGTTTGTATAACAAAACAAGCACAATAAACTGGTTACAACCTTTAGAACAAACCTAGACAACACTAAATGAGGTACTACGACCAACAGAACTGGACAAAATCGAAAGATAGAAGGGTTTGATTTACAGACAATATCCAGATTACAACCCTGAAATAACCTGGACAGCAGAAATGACAACAAAATAAGCTACCAAGATTCCTTCTTGCATGACTCTCCAATTGATAAGCCTGACATTTAGCCACAAATTTGATTATCAGAATCGCTATGGCCTTCTCCAATTTCAGTCGGCAAATTCCGGAGTGGATTCTCATACCCCATGTCACCAGGCATCATCCCCACAAAGTGTACATCATCATTTGCAGGTAAAGGATTCAACGTGATATTCCGGGTGTCACTGTCTTGAATCACAATCAACTTTTCCTGGATCATCCTTTCTATTTCCCTTTTCAGATCCCGACAACTTTCCACGTTGTGCCCCTGGTCATTGGAAAGGTATTCACACCTTTTAGATGGGTCAAAGCTCCTTGCACGTGGGTCCACATGATTTGGAGGAATGGGTGCAATCACGTCCTGTTGCTTTAACTTCTCAAATAAGCTTGCATAGGACTCTCTTATTGGTGTGAAATTATCTTTCAGCTTCGGTTCCCTTCTATACCCCTGGCTTGGATGTAGGTTATAAGGTATTTGGAAATTTTGTAGAGGCTGGTGGAGATTTTGTGATGCTCATGCTCGCTTTCTTGGATGATTTGATGGCTGGACAACATACTGGGGTGGATCAACTGAGTACGGTGGGTTCTGGGGTGGATAGTAATGCTCAGAGGAGTTATGGGAAACCTGTCGAGGTTGCGCATACCGTCGAGGTGTTCTTCTGGGACCTCTTCTTGACCCTGACGTCATCATGACTTCTTCATCCCTCTCATTCGTGTTGCCAGATTCAATTTGGACAGCCTGAGCTGCAGCCTTGAGAGCTGGTTGACTTATAATTCTGCCTGTCTTAAGACCGTTCTCTACCATTTCTCCCATTTTGATTACCTCCAAGAAGGATTTACCAACCGCAGACATCATATTCTGAAAGTAATCCGGCTCTTGAGCCTGAAGGAAGACAGTGATTAACTCGTGGTCATCCATGGGTGGCTTAGCTCGAGCTGCTTGCTCTCTCCATTTAAGGGCATATTCCCTGAAACTTTCACTTGGTTTCTTCTTCAGGTTTGAAAGGAAAATGCGGTCTGGGGCAATGTTGATGTTGTATTGGAACTGTTTGACAAATGCATGTGCCATGTCATTCCAGACATGCCAGCAAGATGTGTCTTGGTCTAAAAACCATTCAGATGCTACTCCCGTAAGGCTTTCCCCAAAGTAAGCTATTAGCAATTTTTCATTTCTCTCCAGACCTCTTAGTTGATTGCAATACCTTTTCAGGTGGGCCATGGGGTGTCCATGTCCATCGTACTTTTCAAATTTGGGAATCTTGAAACCAGGCGGCAAGTGGACATTGGGGAACAGACATAGATCTTTGAAAGCAACAATCTTTTGACCTGCCAAGCCTTGTGCGTTTTTCAACCCTTGTTCTAAGCTTTTCACTCTTTGGGTTATTTCCTCTTGTACCATCTCTCGGGCAGGCTTCTCAATGTTTGCCGGGAGATCAAACGAATAGGAGTGGTGCTCTTGTTGTGTAGCAAATTGTGACTCATGGTGAGGCTTTCCTCGACCCTTGGCCCATGCTTGACACATTTCAGTCATTTTCTATTTCGATGTTCTATTTTCCTCAACCATGGTTGACTCTAGCTGAACCCTCTGGCCCTGAGTCTTTTGAGCATTTGCAACAACTTCGATGTCAGTCATCATTTTTCTCGGATCTTGTATTGTCCGCTTGCCACAAACCGACCACCTCAACTTTCTTTACAATTCGAAACAAAACAATATTAGAATGGACTCAGTCAGTCCTTATTATTATCAACATTTTTCATGTTTTTTTTTTCATCTCCCCTCTTTCTTTTTTTATTTATTATTATTATTATTATTATTATTATTATTATTATTATTATTTTTCGTTGTGGTTGAATCTTATGGAGATTGCCTACGTATCATGACCCCGCATGAATTAGACCTTGCGTAGTTCGGACAGATAAAAAGTAGACGATAACAAAACATGTTTTCTGAATTTTCGATTTTCATAATAAAACAACTTTGATTACACAACTTAAACTAATCGACTCTGACGAAAACCGAAATACAGACTCGACCCATATGTTCTAATCAACAGAAATACAAACTTTAAAACAAACCGACAGATCCTTCCCTGTATGCCGACTTTGACCAAATGGGTGTTCTTGCAAATGTGGCCCCTTCCCAATTTCACATGAATTTTGAGGTAGGGAGGATTATTTTATGACATTTCACAAACTTGTTCGTTCTTTTACGAAAATAGCCTTTCGACAACTGAAAGATACTCTAAGTCTATCTTGGCAAGAACGGTTTAAGACACCGTCGAAGCTGGAATGACTTATTTTGACCAAAAATCCAAACGGCATTCACTTGCCCACTGACTCTTTTTCTTGTTTTTTTCAAATTAAAATAAAAGACCTGGTTTTGCAAACACGGCTTTTCAGCACCTCGGGGACGAAGATTTTAAGGTTGTGTAGGCTAACCAGTCAAAAACCTTAAAAATGACCAAGGGTGGCTGTTTATGCAAAGTCAGCCTTCCGGCGTCCCTTTCGGAAACATTCGGCTATTTTTAGCAACAACGGCATCACCCGACTTATTTATGACTCTTTTTCTTGTTTTTCAAAAATAGAAAATCGGATATGGCAAACACGACCTTTCAGCACCTCGGGGACGAAGATTTTGAGGTTGTGTGGGTCAATCGACCAAAAAACTAGAAAATGACCAAAGGTGGCCGTTTATGCAAGGTCAGCCTTCCGGCGTCCCTTTCGGGACCATTCGGCTATATTTGATAAGAACGGCATCACCCGACTTATTTATAACGACAATTAAAATTTTGACATTTTGGCTATTTTTTGCAAAAGGCGAGGTTGGACCCGATGAGGGTTGCCTACGTATCTCACACCCTGTGAGAATCAAACCGGCGTAGTTCGCCAATAGAACTAACTATTTTTCGAAAACAAGACTCTTTTTCATCGACAAATACACTATTTCGGAAAACAATACTCTTTTTGTATCTTTTTTTTTCAACAAACTAATGAAACTCTTTAGTTTTTTTTTTCTTGACCAATAAAGTAAACCATTTTTTCAAAACAAAATTTCTTTTCCCTTTTCCTTTTTTTTTCATTTTTCTCAAAAATTCGGCAAAGTTTTGCCACTATTTTGACATTGATTATTTTTCTAAAACAGATGGTTAACTCTCTACACTGTTATTTTTATCTTTTTTTTTTCTTTTCACAAATTTTCAATATTCCCGACTTTCCAAAAGCCGGTCAGCATGCAAGTCTAAAGCACATAAATGTGTAAAACAAACAGGATGCAGCAGGATGGTCTTTTTCATTTCAGGTTACCTGTCCTAGACGGACCCAACCCCTGTGTTGAGTCCCCTAAATCAAATGCACATGATGCAGATAAGCGTTCCTACTAGGGATCCGGCATGGAGTCAAGTTATTCTAGGTTCAAAACCTGGGTACGTGTTCTAGACTGTGTACCTGAGCGGACAACTCGAGTCGAAGAGGGGGCTACGTACCGAGGACCCGCGAGATCGTCCGGCTTTGTAACTTATCCGGCCTCTTTCTTATTTCAGGGTAAGACACTAGCAGAATAGGGAGTCTCAACCAGTAAGCACATCCCCGGAGGTAAGAAGAGAAGGGTTTCGACACAGTTTATATATACAGTTTAAATAATATCAAAGCGGTAAAGCATTTAGCACATTTAGCAGGAAAGCATGTAGGAAAATCAGATAAAGCCAAATATAACAGTTATTCTAAGCTCGAATTTCTTAAACCCTGAACCAGAAGTTATGGGTTTGTGTTCCCCAGTGGAGTCGACAGAGCTGTCACACCTCCTTTTTACCTACTGCACCCCGCAAGGGGTGTGTGATAAAGGGAGTTTTTACAATTAGAGGACAATCGAAATAGGATTTATTATTAAGAGTTGGAGTTGCCACTTGAGAGATTTATGGTGTCCCAAGTCACCGGTTTGAATCCCGAATCGAGGAAAAAGTTGACTCCGTATTACAGTCTATGAACCAGAAATCCGGATAAGGAATTCTGTTAACCCGGGAGAA